>JAWZYT010004945.1:0-70000 GCA_034508575.1 Petrolisthes manimaculis | reverse complement strand
TGTGCAAGAGGTGGTAGTGTAGTGTTGTGGTACGAGAGGGTATGTTGTGATGAAAGATATGGCAGCGGTGGTGGTTGTGGTAGAAGTGGGAGTGGTGGTTGTGGTAGAAGTGGGAGTGGTGGTTGTGGTAGAAGTGCTAGTGATGTGGAAAGTGCTGTGATGCTACGTGATGTGGGGGTGGAAACTGAATGAACACATATCCTGGAGTAATAGTAGTGATGGTGGTGGTGGTGGTAGGGAGTGATATCAGCAGCAGTGGTAGCGTTGTTGACACTCTTGTTGTTGCTTTAACGCCCATTAATTAATTCAGCCACTAAAGGAGAGGAAGGGTGGGGTGAAAAAAAAAAAAAACTAGTCCGTCCCAGAGTTCAGTAGCGTTGATGGTGTTGGTGGGCTAACTAACCAACTTAATAAACCCACCACCACTACTACTACCACCTCATCCAGCACAGGGTTATATGTTGTGTTGTGTTCTATAACTTCTATCACCTCTATACCCAAGTTCTCATGGTAATGCATTTCAAACTTGCTGTGTGTATGTGTATGTCATTATTACTACTACTTGTGTTTCATTCCCATATCTTGTTACATAATAAAGGCCTTCTGTGTTCCACTATTATTACCAAACTACAAGGTTGTCTCCCATTACGAGTATACCTGTATGCCATTATCTCTTACCACATTAAGACCTCTTGAATTATAGCACGACCTCCTCCTTGTATTCTGTTACGACCACTTGCATCCCATTACTAACTTCATTACCACACAACAACTGCATCTCACTCATTGTCTACTTAAGGTGATCGCTACTTGTGGGGGATAACTATAGGCTACAGACTGATCCCTTCTACCTATACAGCAACAACAACAAATAATCCCCTACTGAGGTACTAGAGTATATATCATGGCTTAGCTAAAGATCCTCTCCAATTCACCAACAACACGTGGCCCCCTAAAAAATCACTCCATACCCCATTACATTTCACAGCATAGACTTATTAAATTAACACCCAATTGAAGAAGCCAACAAAACAGATAAATATAGTTTAGGTGAAACAACATTGATAACAGAAAGTTACATCAATCTAGAAAACAGGATATGGGGTCTAAACTCGAACACGACAACATACTGAATAAAGTTAGCACTAAGAATGACTCTCGTAATACAAAGGGCAACGGAAGTAGAACACACACACACACACACACACACAAAAGGGGGCCCAATAACACACAGTAACAAAAACAGCAGAAAAAAAAACACAGAAGGAACACCATTATGTTACTTAACAAAACAATAAGGAAAAAATTTAACTGGGAAGACACTCAAGAAAAATAGCAACAGGAAGAAATAACAGGACAGTGAAAAGAACACCATATAGTAAAAAAAAAAAAAAAAAAAAGCATAGGGAGTGTTTCGATAATAGCGACGGAAATAGAACTTTAATTATAATAGTGGGAAAACCTAGATAGCAAAACTGTAAACAGGATGAGAATCAAAGGAATAGGAAGGAATTATAACACGATGTCCGGCAGATAAGGAGAATAAAAAAATAGAGACACTAAACGGAAATAACATTGAATAACCGATTAGCTAAGAGAGAAGAAGAAGAAGAGGAGGAGGAGGAGGAGGAGGAGGAGGAGGAGGAGGAGGAGGAGGAGGAGGAGGAGGAGGAGGAGGAGGAGGAGGAGGAGGAGGAGGAGGAGGAGGAGGAGGAGGAGGAGGGAGAAACAGAATGAACACTAGAAAAATAAAGAGAAAAATGGGTAACAGAAGTATGTACGACGGAAAGGAAAGATCAACAAATGGAGAAACAAACGTAAAGTGATGGAATGAAAAAACAGAGAAACAGCAAAAGTAAGAAAGACAAACAGAAAGGGAATAAAGTAGGAAAGAAGAGAAAGGGAAAATGTAGGAAACAGGAACAGATAGGGAATAAAGAAGGGGAAAAGAACAGAAATGTAAAAAATAATAGGAAAGAACAGAAAAAGGAACAGAAAGGAGAAAAGTAGTTAAGAGAAACAGAAAGGAAAAAAAGTAGGAAAGAGAAACAGAGAAAAAATAGAAAACAAAAAACAAAGGGAATAAGTAGGAAAGAAACAAAGAAAAACAGAAAGGGGGAAAAGTAGGAAATAAGAACAGAAAAGACTGACCAAGAAACAGCAAATAATGACACAGAACAAAAAAATGAGAGAGAGAGAGAGAGAGAGAGAGAGAGAGAGAGAGAGAGAGAGAGAGAGAGAGACGTAGTAGGCTTGAAGAGAGGAAGGGAAGGAAGAGCAAGAGCCGCCAGGAAGGAGAGCAATCAAGCACACACACACACACACACACACACACACACACACACACACACACACACACACACACACACACAGAAAGGGGGAGTGGGTTGAGGATAAGGCCATAAGTGGGTCAGGATATGAAGGGAAGTAGAGGGTCACCGGAGGGCATATGAATGGTGTGCAAGTAGGTCAGGTTAGGGACAGGAAAGCAAGCAAGCAAAGCAAGCACGAGGAGAGAGAGAGAGAGAGAGAGAGAGAGAGAGAGAGAGAGAGAGAGAGAGAGAGAGAGAGAGAGAGAGAGAGGTAAGCAAGTGAAACAAATTGTGAGCTGTAGTCACACACGTCAATCTCCAGCAACTCTGTAATCAACTCAGACCCACAAGGGCGAATGAAACCCACACGTCGGTTATGGGTACGGACGGGGGAAGGGAAGGGAAGGGAAGGGAAGGGGAGGGAAGGGAAGGGGAGGGGAAGAGAAGAGAAGAGAAGAGAAGAGAAGAGAAGAGAAGAGAAGAGAAGAGAAGAGAAGAGAAGAGAAGAGAAGAGAAGAGAAGAGAAGAGAAGAGAACGGCTTCTGGTGGTTCATAAATATTACACCTTCATAAATATTACACCATCCCATAGTACTACATGAACTGGACACGCAACACCCACAACTATTGACCTGCTGGAGAAAATGTGTGTATACTGCGACGCCTGCTTCAATGTATACTATCTATTTTATTCTATTTATCCCCACACAAGAAAGGCAAGTATATATGACGCACATACGTACCATCCGTGCACGAGAGGGTTAAAGTATACACAAAACTGTTTAAGGGGGGAGTATACTTTTGGTACATTTGAGCCCCTTGATTCCTCCAAAGTATACCAAGAAACAGGACCAGATGAACAAAAATAATGGTGGGCTGTTGGTGGGCATAGTTTGGAGGAATCATTATCTCCCAAAATACCAAAACTATACCCTCTCCTTAAGCCACCACATATAAGGAGTGCTCAGAGTGGAAGCCCAGATTTACCTCACACAAATAATTATTTTACGATATCGCTTAAAGAAAATAGTGCTGTGTCACGTAGCACTCACTCACACACACACACAGGTAAACACACACAGGCACGAGTGAAGAGTCAGCGCACACACACACACACATACCTTCCAATACAAACAAACATATTCAAGTAAAGATCTAGCTAGCTATCAGAGACGTTGGATAGGCATACGATGGGTGAGTGTTGAAATATGTATTGGCAAGGTCTAATAATGTATTTGGGTTCCATGAAAACACGGGAGAAAAAGGTCTTACAGGAAGTGAGAGAGTATGGCGAGTGTAAGAAGAGTATGATGGGGAGTAAAGATATTATACTGTAGATAATCTGAAAATATTAGTGAGAGTGTATATACGGGAATAAGGGATGCAGTGAGGCCCCTATATTCAGCGAGTTGTGAAGTCGTTTGATGTAAAGTGAACAAGTATAATTATACAAAGTGAACTTGACAAAGATAACTCGTGTGTAGTGACGTGGAAAAGAGGCTAAACGAGTGGAAAGGTCGGGAGAGGAGAAGAGATGGAGAAGGGAAGATTGAAAGGAACGCGGATGAGAAGGGAAAGGGAGACGAGTAAAGGAATGCAAATAGGAAAGAAGGGTAAAGGGAGAAGCAGTGGAAAAGTTAAGAGGCTTGGAGGAAGAGGAGGAGGTGTGAGAGAAGTGTACAGAAGGGGTGAGAAGGTGACGCCAAGAGTGTAGTGTAGTGTAGTGTAGAGTGGTGAGAGATGTAAACAAGTGACGATATGTTGAGGTGTGGAGAGGTGTTTTGAAATGTAAAAATAGGTATCCATATATAGGAGTTGTGAGATGTAAAAAAGTGATGTGGTGAGGTGTGGAGAGGTGTTTTGAGATGTAAAAAGTGATGTGTGGTGTGTAGCAGAGTGTGAGGGATGTACAGAATGGATGCCTGGTGTGGTGTGGTGTGGTATACGGTATAAAGAAAGGGTGTCAGTGTGAGAGAACAATAGCAATGTCGGGGGAAAGGAGGAGAGAGGATGTTGTTAAGAGACTTACGACCACTTCAATCCACTACCACTATACCTTTGCCATCCTTCCATTCATCTGTCTGTCATGTGTGTGTGTGTATGTGTGTGTGCGAGTGTGCGAGTGTGTGTGTGTGTGTGTGTGTGTGTGTGTGTGTGTGTGTGTGTGTGTTCTACTACGACTGTACTACCATCCTCATTGTATTTTATTTCAATTCCCTTTCCATCAATGTCCTTCCTTACCTTACCTCCCTGAAACCATATCTCTCCATGAACCTACCTTGCTCCCATGTATTCCTTATTTCCTTTCCTCCGATCATTCCTCCCCAATATTCTCTCCTTCTCCATAAATCCCTCAGTGTTTATTCTATCCCTTCCATCACCCTCCCTACCTCCCTTCCTCCCTCCCTCCATCTCTTCAAGTGATCGCAGCATCCCTTTCTCATCCACTTCACAAGACTATATCGTAAACCACCGACACAGATAATTATGGGGGGAGGGGGAGGGAAAGGGAAAGGGGGAGGGGGTGGAGAGGAGAGGGGGAGGGGGAGGGGTAGGGGGAGGGGGAGAGGGAGAGGGGGCGGGAGAGGAGGAAGAGAGAAAGACAGACTAAAACAAGAGACAATGGAATGATAAAATAGATAGGCTATGAAGCTGGAAGCATTCAGTTGCTCCAGAATTTTAAAAAAGCAAAACTTCCCCCTTAACATACAATAACAAAATAATTCAGACGAGATTATTCAGAATATATCATTTAATCACGAAGATCCAAACAAACAAACCCCCACAACATACAATAACAAAATAATTCAGACGAGATTATTCAGAATGTATCATTTAATCACGAAGAGGCAAACAAACAAACCAACACACCCATCCTCCCACACAACATTGTCTCCTCAGCTTTACCTCATCTGTCACTATAAGAGCTATTGGGTTGTCGTTAATGTTGTCTCTTGGGGATCAATTGGAGATTCACATTACCAGGGTTGGAGGACGAAAAGGGAAACACGGTGGAGCAGTAGATACTCTCAGTAGTCTAGTATATTATTATGGACTGTCAAATATCCTTATTGTGTGTATGTGTGTGTGTGTGTGTGTGTTTGTGTGTGTGTGTGTTTGTGTGTGTGTGTGTTTGTGTCTGTGTGTTTGTGTCTGTGTGTTTGTGTCTGTGTGTTTGTGTTTGTCTGTGTGTGTGTACCTCAGTTTTGTGGGTTGTCAGGAGCCTGTGACTCTTGCATGTGGAGCTTAAGAGATTATTTTTTGTGGAGCTCAGAGATTATTTTGAGAAGGTTTGAGCTGCTGGGTCCTTCACAAGTGTCGTGCCATAAGGAGATGGAGGAGATTCAGGGTAATTAATAGTGGCTTCCTTTCCAGATGATTAATACCTTATTTATATGAGCACATCACTGTTCCAGGATTAGCTATTTCGAGAGTAAACATGAGAGATACCGTCTTCCCAAACAACATTTTGCATCCATCTTTTTCTATACTATAAGTTTGTGACGTTGAAATGGGTATTTTCTTAACATGTTTGACCCAGAAGAAGAAGAGACGAAGAAGAGACGAAGAAGAAGAGAAGAAGAAAATAAGAAGATAAAAAGAAGAGAAGAAGAGAAGAAGAAGAGAAGAAGAAGAGAAGAAGAAGAGAGAGAACGATCATATCACCCCATCATAGCATCTAAGACGTTTGGCGTGGACTCGAACCGACGTCCCCTTGGTCAGCAGTCCACCCAATTGAGTCCACTACGCTACCCACTGTGTTATCCCCTCAATATCAAGAAGAGTACAACACAGACTAGAGATAATGAGGTTTTTTTTTGTTTATGTTTGTTGTTGTAGTTGTGGTGGACAGAATACTTGATAACACTTCACATTGGTAAAACTTGAATCAATTTGGCAAGATGAAGGGGAAGAAAAGAGAAAAGGATGGTGGGTGGGTGGAGGGAGGGAGGGGTGGAAGAATGAATGGGATGAATGGATGGAGGAATGTATGTAAGGCGTTGATTGAAGATGGTTGGTGGTGAAAGGAGGTGGTGGATGGATGAGGGAGCATGGAGGTATGAGGTGGAAGGAAGGGGTTGGTTGAAATGGGGCTGGATGTAGTTATAGAGATGGAGGTTTGTGGGTTGTAGAAGATGAGATTGTGGGAGGAGGCATGGGGGTGGGGGTGTGTGAGGGAAGGGGGGGGGGGTGAAATGAGATCAGAAGTAGAGTGGGTGGAGGTAGATGAGCAGGGTCAGGATCTTGGCAGAGGTACTGAGTTGAGGTGAGGGGTCTACAGGAAGATGGACAGAAGTGTAGGTGAGGGGTATGTATGTATATGTGAGTGGAGTCAGGGTAGAGGAGGAAAGAAGTGTAGGTGTTGGGTATATGTGGGTGGAGGTGAGGGGTATATGTGGGTGGAGGGCAGGGTGAGGGGTGAGGGGGCAGGGGTGGAGGGCTGAGAGGCGGGACAGTATTGATCCGATGCCGTAGGAGTCATACGGTCTGCTCCCTCTCTCCTTGCCTGCCTGCCTGCTTCCTTGTCTGCCTGCTTCCCTCCCTCCTTGCCTGCCTGTCTGCTTCCCTCCCTCCTTGCCTGCCTTCTTCCCCCTTTCTCTTCATTTCCAGGACTCCCTCCCTTCCTTCTCCTTTCCTGCTCTCTCTTCCTTCCTTCCTTTTCTTCCCACTTCTATCCGTCCTTTCCTTTCCCTCGCCGCTCTTCCCCTCTCTCTAACTTTCATCCCCTCTCTTCCTCTCCTCACCCTTCTTCCCATTTCTCCCTTTCCTTCTCTTTCGTCTACATCAAGTCCTTCCTATTCCTCCTCCCGTCTTTTTCCTTTCCTTTCTCCTCACTCATCTTCCCGTCCTTTCCTCAACTTCTTCTTTTCGGCATCTCATCAACTTTCGTACTATCTCAATTTAGGACAGACTTCCATCAAAGTTTCAGAAATTATTCCCGGAAGAAGTAAGTAAAATGTATCTATCTCATTCTGTTAAAAGGAAGATTTGTTGGTACTGGGAATAATTTTTTAGTGTGGGATTAAAATATCAAAATGTTCTTCCTTGGGTCATCCTTTTTTTTTTTTTTTTTTTGTTACTGGGTCATTTTTTTTTTTTTTTTTTTTTTTTTTGCATTCATTCCTTTATCTTATGGTGCCTATACATTATCTCTTATAATATTATGTTTTTTCCTTACCAGCATTCTCTTTTTCGTTACTTTCGTTTCCTTCCTACTTTTTAATAATTTATCCTCATTTTTTTTTATAATTTCCTTCTTCATAAATAGTTATCATCTCCCCAAACCTTCCTAAAATTTCCCATTTCCTTCCTTATTTCCCCAATTTCCTTCCCCATTTCTCATTTCCTTCCACCTGTCTCCCTTCCTTATTGCTCCCATTTCCTTCCTCATTTCTCCCATTTCCTTGCTTCTGTCTCCCTTCCTCCCCATCATTTCTCCCATTCCCTTCCTCATGTCCTCCTTTCTTCCTCATTTCTCCCCTTTCCTTGCTCCTGTCTCCCTCCCTCCCCATCATTTCAGGGTTCACACACTCCTACTTTCCACCCCAGTGCCCTTGACAACTCTCCTCCCTCCACTGTGCATTTTACCTCCACTTTCCTCCTCCTCCTTCAGTCTCTTCCACATTTCTCTCCCTACAATCTCCTCCACATTTCTTCTTCTTCAGTTTCTCCTCCACATTTCTCTTCCTACAGTCTCCTCCACATTTCTCTTCCTACAATCTCCTCCACATTTCTCTTCCTTCTTCAGTTTCTCCTCCATATTTCTCTTCCTACAGTCTCCTCCACATTTCTCTTTTTTCCAATCTCCTCCTCCTACAATTTCCTCTATTTCCACACTTTCATCCACTTCATTTCCTTCTCTATCTCTTCCCTATTCTCCACTTCTCCATTTCCACACATCCTCTTATTATCCTTTTCCACTATCCTCCACTTCTCCATTTACACACTCCTCCACTATTCTATTTATTTTCCAATACTCTATCCTTTTCCACCTCTGCCTCCTTCTCAAATATCCTTCACCTTTCCCTTCCTCCTACCCACTTTGCATTTTCCCACCCACACCACCACCACCACCACCACCACCACCACACACCATCCCATTCCTCTCCACCACCACCACCATCACCACTACACACCATCCCATTCCTGTCCCCCACTCTCCTCTCCTCTTCTTCCTCCTCCTCCTCCTCCTCCTACTACTACTACTATACTTCTTCAACCTGTCTCACCTCATCGACCGACCTCTTTTTCCATACCACTTTCCTTTCTTCCCCTCCCTTCCTTCCTTCTCTTGCCATCTTTCTCTTCTGGCTTCCGCGTCTGTCTATCTTCTATAATGTCTTTCCCTTCATCTATTTTCCTTCCACTTCTCTTTCTTTAGTTACCATTCCCATTTTGTCTTTTTTTTCCGTCCCCTAATTTAAGGTATACCTACACTTTTTTTATCTCTTCCTTCCTCTCCCACTTCCCCATTTCTTCTCCTTCTTCCTCCTTCTCCCATCTACAACCTTACCCTTAATTTATCAAGTTTTATGTTTCTCCTCCTCTTTTGTGAAATCCTGCTACCATAGAAAAGGAGGAGACAAACAGATAACCAGTCAAACCAACCCATTAAAAACAACATCCCAGCAAAAAATGGAGTACAATTTATTCCACCTGACAATTCCTCCACATTTTTTCAGTAGGGTACCGGTATTTAATATTCAGATAACGTTACGTAACCTGGAGAGGAGGATAATTATGGCTCTCGTTTTCTCCAACTCTGGCAAACATTTACATAGCATGATTAAAGCATTTTTATGACACACTGCACCAGGAGCTCTCTCTCTCTCTCTCTCTCACACACACACACACACACACACACACAAGCCCTGGAATGATACTGCTGCTGATCAATAAATTCCCCTCAGGTCTGGCACATTACATTACATGAATTAGCAATGACATAAGTGTGTTTACACGGGGAACAAACGCACACACATATTGTACATACAGAACATACCAATGTTTGTGTGTAGCCCCAGGTCATTAAGCTACTTGTCAAAGCCACCAATCCGTAAATCTGTCTCTGTGTTGAATTCCCTTGATCACAATTAGGGTACAGATTAGGGAACACAATTGGTACAATGACTGACACCCGTAGTTTTAGAACATTTGAGGGCCCTTACTGGAGCTCTATGAACCCTCCAAATAATCCAGGCCACAAAACGCTTCAGTGTTTCGAATAGGGAATCTGTTGCCTGGAGTAGTTTGGAGGGTTCATAAAGCTCCAGTAAGGGAACTCAAATGTTTTAAAACTACGGGTGTGACTCTTGCTTGGTTTAGCTGGGAAATATGGTAGGTCGTGTGAGTTTCCATAATATAAATAATAATAATAATAAAAATAATAACAATAGTAATGAGGTGGCTCCCATGACCTTTCTGGTACTGTGTCAGGAACCAGAAAAAGAGGAGGGGTCAGTAGAGTAGGTTAGGTGAGGTGAGGTGAGGTCATTCGAGGTGGTTCTCATGACAAGGAAGCCCCTGGGAAGTTGACCCTACCACACAAACTTCCCTCTATGGTTGCGATCACGACGACCCTCAAGTGCAGTGGGTCAGGGAACAGGTGGTGGGTGGAGAGGGAGGGACAGGTGGTGGTGGAAGGGGAGGGATAGGTGGTGGGTGGAGAGGGAGGGACAGGTGGTGGTGGAAGGGGAGGGACAGGTGGTGGGGGAAGGGGAGAGACAGGTGGTGGGGGAAGTGGAGGGACAGGTGGTGGAAGGGGAGGGGGAGGTAATGGATGGAGTGGACAGACAGGGAAGTGTGGCCAGATGTTGTTAAACGTGTGTGTGTGTGTATTTCGCATGGAGTGGGTGGCAGGCGTCTAAAAACAGATGGTAGGTGGCCGGAGGAATGTTTATTTGTTTGTTTATTTGAGTGCAGGTTTGAGTAAGGGCTCGCGGGTAAGTTCATAAGGTAGGTAAAGGAGTAACCAGGTCAATGTGTACAGATGAGGAAGAAGATAAGAACATAATAATTATAATGGAAGTCAAATTTGGTGTCGTCGTTTTGGCCGATAATAAATACTTCCATACAACGAATTTGGCGACGGCTGGACATCGACGACAAACGCTTCATTATTTTTCACAGCATGTTATCGATAATTTTTCGGCCTCTGTGTTTGTTATATTATATTGTAGAGCCGTGTACATGAATTCCCGTTATAGACAAGGTAGAGGGAAGATGCTGGTTATCATTTCCATCCTGCTTGGGGCTACGTAACTTAATACAGAAGAACCCGAGTAACTTCCACATGTGTTGTTTAGCGAATTCATGAGTGTAACTGTATATCAAATGTGTATAAAGAAGTGTGAGGTGTGTGACTCCATCATCATTTCTGTACAGGTGTGCGAGACTGAGGAGGAAACAAGGACTCACCATCATTTAGTCTACAGGTGTGTAAGACGGAGGAGGAACCAATTTAAGGACTCACCTGTGACGGGCGCCTCAATATCAATCATGGTCTTCTCCTGACGAAGAAGCGCCGCGCCCTCGTTGATAATACGGAGGGCGGCGGCCTCGTCGATGCGCCCCTCCAGGATGAAGTGGTTCTTGAGCCATTCGAACTTTGGCTTCCCGGTCTTGGGGTCGAACACTTCTGTACATGTCAACTTGTGCGACGGCGGGAACGGCACACCTGAAACACCATAACAATACACACTTTAAAAATGTAACAAGGGAACGTACTTGTACATACATGCACTTAAATACATCTGAAACACATTACTAACTTAAAATCAAACACAACAGTATATATTTAACATGCAACAACAACAACAAATTAGAGATGCGTATACCTGATACACAATATAATACCAGCTTTAATATTATGTAACACTACAACGTACAGTACAGTTCACATAAATACAAAACCCTCACCACACTCACTGGAAGCAAGAGAAATGTACCGGTATGCCTGAAACACGATAACTGCATAAACAAACTACAACACCATTCGCCCAAGGTGTAAGTAAGTCTTCGCAAAACAAAAACAATTTAACTCTACGGACGTAATAGTCACATTTATCTTTCAATCTTACCAATATAATATCATAATATGACAAAATACGAGTCTATTTCTTACCTCGATCTTTTACTTGGAATCATCAAATATAAAACACAGCTAATGTCCAATATTTTTTGCAAAGTATCATCGAAAAAAAAAAAAGAAAAAATTGACACCAACTATAAAAAAAAAACATATCTATACATATCTAACATATCTAAAAACATAACATATCTATCTAGAGTGCTGACGTGGCGTAGAGGACGAGTTTCAAGAGTGGTAAAGTGGCGGAGTGGCAGTGTCAAAACGGTGGTGTCAAAATAGAGAGTTGTGGGATGTGAAAATAATCGTGGGAGTGTCAAGTGGTGTAGTGTGAGAGGAGGAGGTGGAATGTCAGACAGCCTCCTTTCCTAGTGTTGGAGCGTCAGGTGTCAGAATGCTGGCTGGCTGGCTGGCGAGGTGGGGGTAACTTTCATCATCAAATCAGGGTGGTGGTGGAGTGGGTAGTGGGTGAGGCAAGGTGGTGGCGGAAGGAGGAGCACCGCCACACACACTCATCCATCAATCAATCAATCAATCAATCAATCAATCAGTGTGCGTCCATCATGAGCTCTCTCTCTCTCTCTCTCTCTCTCTCTCTCTCTCTCTCTCTCTCTTTCAGGGTGAATAGTGTTGGGGAGGGGGGGGGGGTGGATAGTATTGGGGAGGGGGGTGGATAGTGTTGAGGAGGGGGGTGGATAGTGTTGGGGGGAAGGGGGGTGGATAGTGTTGGGGAGGGGGTGGGGGTGGATAGTGTTAGTGTGTATAGTCTCTCTCAGGGTGGATAGTGTTGAGGAGGGAGGGGGGTGGATAGTGTTTGGGAGGGGTGGGTGGGGGTGGATAGTGTTAGTGTGTATTGGATTAAGCAGTTGTGTGAGGAGGAGGAGTTGTACACGTGGAGGCCGACGAACGAACAACTCATGTATAATTCATATGGGGGAACTGACGATTGGGGCAAGAAAAGATATTTATGCATTATTCGGGTTATGCAAGTTGGTGTGTGTGTGTGTGTGTGTGTGTGTGTGTGTGTGTGTGTGTGTGTGTGTGTGTGTGTGTGTGAGGGGCAGTGAAGAGACAAGTCAGAATATAGTTTACAGAGATAAGATGTATGTAATGTATGTATGTACTGCAAGTGTCGCTAATGAATAAAATCGATACGTCTGCCAAGGTCATTACTATACACACACACACACACACACACACACACACACACACACACACACACACACACACACACACACACACACACACACACACACACACACAAACACACACACACTTACCCTTGACGTCTCCTGTCCTGTGCCTTCTCCATTGTCATGTACACGTCGCAACATTCTCACTAACAATGTCCCTATTCACTATCCCTGCCGCCCTGCTTTTCATCACTATCATTCACCATCTCTGCCGTATTCATTAAACATTGTATTATATCCTCCGTATTCATTGTTCACCATCACGGTCTTGTTATAACTCAATTAGTCACACACTATTTTTTTTTATGTTCCTATTCACTCTTTATTATTACCATACCTACAAGTAGCTGCTCACCATCACAATACAAGTATTTATCTATTGCCTTGTCAGTGAGGCAATACAGTATGTCAGAACCAGGTGCCACTCCTATAATACGATAGGAGTCAGCCGAAGAAGAAGAAAAAAAATACAAACTACGTACAGTTGTCCACACATGAATCTAGTACGCCTCGCTACTTGTGAGATACCTACAACAGGAAGGAAAGTGAGTAAAAGTTATAGTTTGTTAACAAGCAGACAGTAATAATATTTTACTGTCTGCCTGTCAACAAACTACTTCTTTTTTTCACTTTCCTTTCTTTTGTAGCCACCTCACAAGTAACGAGCCATACGAGCTTCATGTGTGGCCAACTGTACGTAGGAAAAGGAGGAAAATGTGACATGAGTACTAGAGATGAATGTGGGGTGGAAAAGGGGAGGAAGGGACAGAGATGAAGTGAGGATAAAGGCGAAGAACAGAGGTTATAACATGAGGAAAAGAGTAGGACGGAAGGTATATATTTAATGGAGAGAAAAGGTTAGATATGAGAGAATCAGAAAGTCGAGAGTTGGGATGAATGGAGGGAAAAGGGGAAGGAAGACACTGCAGGAAGGAAAAAGATTAATAATATGAATAATAAAAGTTGTGTATCACTGGAAGCAGAAAAGATGGAATGAAACACAGATAAACACTAATTAAACTAATGCTTACAAACGAAACTATAATAAACAATTAGAAGGGAGGAAAATGAATTATCTGAGAGTGACAGAGGAGAAAAGGGGATATAACGTAGTGAGATTATAAAATGTAATGCTAAAAAAATAAACAAAAGAAAAATTGGACGAAAAACAAAATGAATTGTGTGAGAGAAGAATAAAATACAGAGTGAATATTTTGTGATACATTTTTATATGCTACATCATCGTTTTTCTGGAGTTATTTACTGCGTGAGAGGTTTTGCATGTTAGGTGTGTGTGTGTGTGTGTGTGTGTGTGTGTGTGTGTGTGTGTGTGTGTGTGTGTGTGTGTGTGTAGCTCACTACCGTGCTACAGAAAGGGATTACTGGTGCATAAATATATTAAAATGTACTGTATGTGCACTTGCTGACGATATGCACATATGTCTCTCAATATGTATGCAATTATATACATTAAAGCATGAATGTATAAAAATCAGTACTGTAATGACTAATGAGACCATCTTTAGGATACCTGTACTAAATATAACCAGAGGAAGAAAGGGCGCCAAAGAAGTAATTGTGTGTTTTGATCTGTAGAAATAAGAGGAGACGAGTAGACATAAAAAAAAGAGAAAGGGCCGAGAACAGTAGAATGATTGGGGAGAGTAAGAACAAGAAAAGAGAAGAAGAGGATGGAGATCAAATATGAACCAACCCAAGACACGACACCTGACAAGACTCGAGACACCTAATGATGACAAGAGTAGCATTTGGGATGTGAAACTCCGGAAAGTATGGTGTGTCGTGCCAACCTACCATTACCCTTCCTGACCCCCTCAACCCTCTTCACTACTCGCTCCCCTAGGCTACTCCAATCTTTTCCTATGCCTTGACTGCCTTAAGGGGGTGTGGGAGTAGGGGACAGACAGGCTTGGGGTGTTTGGTTGTGTGGGAGTAGGGAGACAGGCTGGGTTTTTTGGGTGTGTGGGAATAGGGAGACAAACTTGTGTATACAGTGTTATTCCTTATCTAAAACATTTCCTCTATCAGTTCCCCCTGACTCATAACCAGTGCCTACCATCCAAGACGATCACTGTCCCACTGTTACCATCACCAACCACGTATGCTTCCCCTCCGTTCGTTTTTTTGTATTGTTATAACCAATTAACCACTGCCACCTACACCTGCTTCCCTTCCACCATCAGCAGAACACCTATAGGTTATCCAGAGCCTTACTAACTGGCTAGAAATGCAACCCCTCCATCAAGCCCCTAACGTCACATAGATATGCAAACACATACATTTAAAAGCAGGCACATGCACACGCGCGCGCACATGTACAGCCACAATCAAATAACCACCAACACTTTCCTTCCATCGTTGTAAACATCTTGGTAATATAGAACAACACATGTATGATTTTGCAGCACTTCATAATAATTATTAAATGGGTTGAGTTGACGTAAGGTGTTGTATGATTATATCTAGATATGATACTAATATATTATCACCATGGAAGGAGAGCGTTGGTGGTTATTTGCTTGTGGCCGTACTGTCAGTCCGATGTATAAATTTCATAAGGACATTAGGTAGGAATATATCGAGTATGTATATGGTAGGCACGTATAAACCTATCTTAAAAGTTATGGTCTGGTGGACGTCACGTGTGCTTCTCCCAATCTGGAGTGTTAACTGAACATATATCCAAATTTTTAATCTCGTTCTGCAAAATGTCAACCGTAAAATGGTATATAGAGATGCGACTCTCCAGCAGTAAATGGCTTTTTCGTGTTCCACAGTCCACAAATAGAATAATGCAGACACTTCAATTCGAGTATAAACGGACCCCTACACATAGACAGAAAGGGCCCCATACAGTAGAGTGAAGGCTGGGGGTTTATACAGTTTATGTTGAATCTTAACACATAATCGCGTGTCAGCGTCAGTAAAAAGTCCATATAACGTATCTAAAACACGGGCTATAGAACATATAGATAGATAGATATTATAGGCTGTGCATGGACTGTAATGCCTTGTATGTGTTTTAATTAAAGGTGTTAGTGTGTGCCTGGTGAGTGTTGCCCTTATGAGGGATTTATACAGTGATTGTATACCATACATTATATATCTACCCCACTGGACGCTAGGCACGAACTTCATTCCCGAAACATGGGGAGGGGAGGGGAGGGAGGGGAGGGGGAGGAGGAGGGGGAGGTGACCCAACCAACACCAACAACAGTCACCAACCAACATCTCGTGTCACACAAACAAACTTTCACTCTCCAACGATTTTTCTTTAGCTTTAACTTTCCTAACTTTATTCTTTTCTTCTCGTATTACTTGTATATCAATATTATTGCTGTTATTTTCTCTTCCTCTCTTCTCTTATCGTTACCATTAATATTCAAAAAAAGTCAATACCATCATCAATATTGGTGTTGTTATTGATATTGTTATTGTTAGTATATTTATTATAATTATCATTATTATTATCAGCATCATTCTGGCGTGTACTGTAGTCACGTGGGGCAGGACCCTGGCGCCTGGCAAGAACTTCGTCTTACCTATCGCCTTGGCACACGTCTCAGGTCGCCAGGTACACACATGCATGTAACTATAGACGGGCCAAAGATGACGATGATAAAATGACAAGTCAATATGTGGCTACTGTTTCTTTTTCAAACCCCGGCACAGATCAACGAAATAGAATAAGGGTCACTAGTGGTGGAGACGACCAGAGTCAATTTGGGTATACTGATTTGAGGGTCCAATATTCATGATCCATTTGTAGGATGTCCCAGAACGCCACCAGTGAGCCTCCTTCTCCTCCTCCTCCTCCTCCTCCTTACACTTGCCCTCCATCCCTCCACCTGACGACCCTCACTATGACAGTCATTTGTTGTCTTACAGGGATGCCTTCACAAGTCACAACATAATCGATTCTGACTTCCTTTCTTCCTCTACCTGCCGGCCTTTTCACTCTCTCTCTCTCTCTTTCTCATTATCAACTTAGGTATCTCTCTCGCTCTCTCCCTCTCCCTCTCTCTATCTCTACCTCGCTCTCTCCCTCTCTCTCTCTCTCAGGGGGGAGGGGGTAGTGGGGGAAAGAGGGTAAGATTGAATGGAGGAAGGAGGGGGTAAAATAAAATGTACTCTGGGTGAATGGAGGTTGTGGGCGGAAGAAAATTGATTGGAGGGCACAGGTAGAGTGGGTCAGGTAGAGGAAGGTAGGTGGTGGTGATGGTGATGGTGGGACGGAAACGAAGATGAAGGAGATGGTAGGGAGGGAAGCTGTGGTGTTGATTGTATGGAAGGGAGGGAGGGAGGAGTGTTGGTGGTGGTGGTATGGAAGGGAGTGTTGGTGGAGGTATGGAAGGGAGGAGTGGTCATACATGAGTGTTGGTGGTTGTGGTGAGGAAGAGTTGAATATACAGTAGATATGAAAGAAAAGAGGTGGTGGAGTAGGGTGACAGATAGGTAATAATGATAAAGGGTGCACAGGTTGAAAGAGTAAGATAAAGTGAGGGAGATAAGATAAGATAACGGAGCCGAACCTGACCTATCGACCTACACACTCACACACACATATGTATTGTCATGCCCCTGTTGTGTGAAAAGTGGCCAAGGATAAGTTTGTTTATTATTCCTTCAGTTTCGTTCATTTTGTTTGGGTTTGAGTTTTTCGTTCCTTCAATTTTATTTGGTACTTCTTGCATTCTCAGTGAAATACATTGTGGCAGACAGAGAGGGGAAAAGGAGAGGGAGACAGATAGGAAAAGGAGAGGGAGACAGATAGGAAAAGGAGAGGGAGACAGATAGGAAAAGGAGAGGAAGACAGATAGGAAAAGGAGAGGAAGACAGATAGGAAAAGGAGAGGGAGACAGAGGTAGGAAAAGGAGAGGGAGACAGAGGTAGGAAAAGGAGAGGGAGACAGAGGTAGGAAAAGGAGAGGGAGACAGAGGTAGGAAAAGGAGAGGGAGACAGATAGGAAAAGGAGACAGATAGGAAAAGGAGAGAGAGACAGAGATAGGAAAAGGAGAGGGAGACAGAGATAGGAAAAGGAGAGGGAGACAGAGACAGGAAAAGGAGAGGGAGACAGACAGAGATAGAAAAAGGAGAGGGAGAGAGATAGGAAAAGGAGAGGGAGTGAGAGACAAAGATATAGAAGAGGGAGTGGTAAACAAGAGATATATAGGAAAAGCAGTGACTAATAATGATATACCAACACACAACAAACACAACAAACACAACATCCATTCATTACTTCCTCTCGACTAGCTCTCCACTCCCTGATTCCCACTTCACTAGTCAGATAATCATATTTAATTGCTCGGTGTGTCAGTCAGTTCAGTCTTTGTATGTACATGTATCACAAAACTCTATCTAGCAATTACACGAACCACATTCACTTTGATATTTTTTTCTCTTTTTATTTAATTTCCTTTCTCAATTTTTTCCACTATGTTCATTCTTTCTAATTCTCACTTTTTTTTATCAACGTTCTTTTTCTTTCTCTCTCTCAACGATTCTATCTATATATTTCATTTGCATGCGCTTCAATATATCCTTTCTCCTCTGCCTATCTTTCTATTATTCTTTATTACCTTCTCTCTGCTCTATCTTTCTTCACTCTCGTCCCTTCATTCCTCTTCCTACCTCCCTCTCATTCCCTCCTTTCCGTCTCCCCTCCTATTCCTTTCTCTTTCTCTCTTCCACCCTCACCTTACCACTGTCAATTATTAAAGTTTCCATTTTGTCTGGTGCCATCTTTTATTCTTCAAAAATGTTCCCTTTACAATTTCGTTCACTCTTTCATTTACCACATTACATTTACTCCAACACGCACATATATTCATCCTATCACTCTTTTTCACTTTACATATATACTTCTCCCTCTTCCCCCGTTTCCCTCTCCACTCTCCATATGCATTATTTTTTTCACGTAAACCCATCCATCCATCTATTCCGACGAAGACATCCCTTAAACATTTTAGGGGAACTTTGAGCGAGGAATATATATATTTTCCCCGTCAGCCTTGAGAAAAATACAGCACATTATTAAATATTTATTCATCCTTGTAAGTCTTTAACATTTTTAGTCTCGTTAGTACGTCATGTTAAAATATATTATCATTATCATTATTACTAGGCTACTACTATTCTTCTTCTTATTATTATTATTATTATTACTATTATTTCCTTGTATATTTAGGTATATATTAAGGAGAACACTTCTGACTATATTGCATTACCATGTAGTAACTGTAGTATACGGTATTGTAGTATAGAGCAAGGCCTTAGTATAGGGTAGGGTATGTAGTGTATCGTAGGGTAGGGTACTGTAGTATAGCATAGGGTACTGTAGTGTATCGTAAAGTAGTGTAGCGTAAGGTAGTGTAATGTAGCGTAGGATAATGTAATGTAGCATAGTGTGGTGTACCGTAGTGTAGCATAATATAGTAAACATGTAACATCATTTAGTACAGTTATAATATCGTTTACTGTAATGTTCTCAGGTCATCAGCAGAACCCTCACCGGCTTCCTATACACTTCCGGCTTCTGCTTGACCGCCACCATGACACACCCAAACCACAGCACAGCCCCCCCCACCTTCCTTCTCCTTCCCTCCCCTCCCCTTCCTTTCCTTCTCCTTCCCTCCCCTCCCTCCCCTTCCTTCTCCTTCCCTCCCCTCCCCTGCCACCACCACCAACACCAAAATAAACCACACCTTCCTCTGTCACCACAACTGTCACCATAACAACAAACACCTTCGAGGCTACAACCAACCAAACAACACCGTTTAAATATTACCTCCACGTACTTACATACATCATAAAGAAGATAATATAGTTATTTATGGACTTACACATCTATCATTTCCTTACAGTGTTGGTAAATATGGAGTGTACCTTTTTTTTTTTTTTTTCTATACCTCAACTGGTAACTGATTCCTCAAAATTATTCCAAGCAACAGGATACCATTATTTTTGTTAACCTAGTCCTATTTCCTGGTACTGTATATATTTTTTTTGAGGACTCATGGGGGTCTAATAAACCAAAAAGTATACCATTTCCTTAAGGTGGTCATTCTTTTTTGGTACATACATTAGAGTGCCTTGATTCCTCCAAAGTATGCTATAGGAAACAGGACCAGAGGGGCAAACAAAATAATGGTGTTCTGTTGCTTAGATTAATTTGGAGGCTTCAGTTGCTCCAGAATTACCAACATAAAATTTCCCCCTTACTTAATTACTACTACTACTAATAATAATAATAATAATAATAATAATAATACTAATGCTACTTCTGATCACTTTCAGCAACAGAATCACTTACTAATATAATCTATGCTGAAGAACCAATATAATGTCAATGAAAGTAGGCTATACAATCATATGCTATAACCAATACTAATAACTACTACTAAAACAATAACTACCACCACCTTACAAAGTATAACATTATTCACTGTCACCTTACAAACACCAACACAACTTTATTTCACCATTCATTCATTCATTCATTCATGTCATCACCACTATCTACCACCTCCAGCTTCAAAGACTTCTACCACTCTACTACTACTACTACTACCACACACACACACACACACACAACCATTACCTATCCCCAATACCACCTGTCACATTCATTATAAATTCCATTGTGTTTAGGCCTATGGGGTACTTTACCAAGCCTAACAATAAACCCCAACACTATCATTAACTTTCCAGTATGTCTAAAGCCTGGAGGGACGAGTAACCTTTCTATGTGTCTACTTTCCATACCACTACCACCACCACCACTACCACCACTACCACCATCACCACTCTGCCAAATCAAACAGGCTACCTACCACTAGAAACATCAAATATATTATCTACTTTACATCATAGCCATTTTTCATTCTGCCTATTGTCATCTCTAACTTCCATCACAATATTGTTTTCTGCCACACTAAATAAATCATCAGTACAGTACCACCAACCAATACTTCTCTGTATTCTCACAACATACTACAAGGACCTCGTTTATAAATACTATACTGTACACATATGACTAAATACTGTACTGTACACATGACTAAATTCTGTACTGTACATATATGACTAAATACTGTACTGTACTGTATCTACACTCATCCACTGTTGGCCATTACACTATCAGTATTATCTAAAAAAAATAAAAAAAATATTGTGGAGGTGACATTGAGGAACTGTGTTGAGATAATGCTACTAAGGATTTTGTAGAGCTAGTGTGTGTGTGTGTGTGTGTGTGTGTGTGTGTGTGTGTGTGTGTGTGTGTGTGTGTGTGTGTGTGTGTGTGTGTAATAATAATAATAATAATAATAATAATAATAATAATCGGTTTATTAAAAAGTAGCAGCTGGGAGGCTGAAAATGTACATGTAACATAAAACACTAATGATAATGAGAATGAACACAAGTGAAAGCAGGAAAACAAAAAACAAAGACACAATTAAATGAAACTTAAATACATACAAGTACACATACACACATAAATACATACAGACATATAAATACACATATATACACACATACACATATATACATATATATATATATACATATATTTATATATACATATATATAAAAAATGTGTGTGTGTGTGTGTGTGTGTGTGTGTGTGTGTGTGTGTGTGTGTGTGTGTGTGTGTGTGTGTGTGTGTGTGTGTGTGTGTGTGTGTGTGTGTGTGTGTGTGTGTGTGTGTGTGTGTGTGTGTGTGTGTGTGTGTGTGTGTGTGTGTGTGTGTGTGTGTGTGTGTGTGTGTGTGTGTGTGTGTGTGTGTGTAAATCCCCGTCTTCCCTGGCCATCAAATCCTGTGTTGATGGTATTGATATAAAGGATTGGCCGATATTTAGAATCGGTGCCAATATTCATCACTTGGCATTCATTTCCTGGTTAGATAGCTTTCTTACTCAGTCAATATATTTGTGTGTGTGTGTGTGTGTGTGTGTGTGTGTGTGTGTGTGTGTGTGTGTGTGTGTGTGTGTGTGTGTGTGTGTGTGTGTGTGTGTGTGTGTGTGTGTGTGTGTGTGTGTGTGTGTGTGTGTGTGTGTGTGTGTGTGTGTGACGTCAATACGAACCAATTGTAATTATTTACGCCCAAACCCGTTCACTTGCTTCATTCTTAGCGATTTATATGTAATACGAACATCTACAGAAGTGATATGCATTCGATAAAATTCAGGCGACCTATTCCTGCCAACTGTGCCAATGAACAGACCAGCCAGGAAGAGAAAGTTTTAGTTGTGACACACAGTAATAATAAACATAGGCTATTATATTATCAGCTTCCATTTTTGTCGATGCGTTTCCCGTTAAGTGATTTTCTAATTCAGTGTAATCAATTTCAACCTATAAATACGCTTTAACAATAATATATGTAGTCTGAAATACTAAATTAGTGTATTGCATTAATTAAATCAGAATTATTTTTATTATTACTCCGTCTCTTCACATTTTTAGTCTTCAATCACTTAGATAACATCCACGACCCTAACTAAAGTCATCCCTCATTCATCCCAGAGTCAAAGTGGCTTCGTCGTTCAGAGCCGCAGATATCCTTCTATATAATTTTCGAAAACTATCCTGAGTGAAAGACGGATGAAACCATTACTCTCACCCGATCAGAGTGAAGGTGTGTAACTGTGTATTTGTAAATCCCGCTCTACTACTTGTTATGCACACACTCCTGGCTGGCTGGCTGGAGAAATCGATACCCTGGCATTTGCTCCCTTGGCTAAACTCCTACCTGGTAACACTGTTGTACTGCCATGAGTACGATGATCACACGATGAGTACGATGATCACACGAGGGTTCCCTAAATTACACAACCTTAGCCATTTTCTGAGTTGTGTGTGTTTTTTCATATCACTACCTTATCTCACTATCAAATAATTGTGTTAACATAAAATTCATATTTCAACATCGTCGTCCGTCTTGAGGAGGCTCGAATACATTGCAAAAGTCTCGTCAGCTGTTATTCCTATAGGCTTTAAGGGACCCTGTGATATAGTAAGAAAATTGGAGATAAACGAGTCCTTCAAATATTGCCACGAAACACCACCTATAATATAGAAGGAGCTTGTTTCTCGGCATAGTCAGGAGGAATCAGAAGCCTCCAAGTCTCATACACGATCACAGGGTCCTTATTAAACGTCAACAAAACATGCGGGATTAACAGTCAGTGTGCCTGTAAAGTATAATAATTTTATCTTGAGGTTATGTAAAAGTTTAACCGAAGCAGACTGTCCTACTGAAGACGTTTTAACTTTAATTTTGCCATTCATTAACTATAGATAAGGATAGTTGGAGAGGGTTAAGGAAGGAAAGGGAAGGGGAAGAAAGGTATGGAAAAGAAAATGGAAGTAAAAGAAAAGAAAAATAATGAAAAGAAAGGAAATGAAAAGAAAAGGAAATGAAAAGAAAAGGCAATGGAAGGAAAGGGAAGGCTAAAGTTTGGTAAGTAAAGATAATAATAAATTAGGTGTTCTGAGCCCCACAGTCTAATGCATAATAAAGGTAGGTGAAATTCTGAAGGACTGGGGGAAGTGGTGGGTGTAGGTCAGGTCAGGTCAGGAGGCAGGTGAGGTGTGGGTGACATTGAGGACAGTTCAGGATACACTTTAATCCCCCAGACACTTCACCTGTCTAGGGAGGGATGGGGAGGGTACGAGAGGGATGGGGATGATGAGGGTAAGAGAGAGGGATGGGGATGGTGTGGGAATAATATGGATGGTGGGGGAGGGATGGTGAGGGTAGGAGAGAGGGATGGGGATTGGGAGGGTGAGGGTAGGAGAGAGGGATGGGGATGGTGAGGGTAGGAAGGAGAGGGACAGGGATGGGGATGGGGATGGGGAGGGTGAGGGTAGGAAGTAGAGGGATGGGGATGGTGGGTGAGGGATGGGGAGGGTAAGAAGTAGGTGAGGAAATGGGGGAAAATATTAAAAGGAATACAAAGGAACAAGAAAGCAGTAATATGCTAGAATAAATAAAAGCGAGGAAACTTTTAGTTGACAAAAACGAAGTAAAACGAAAAAAAAAACGGAAAAAAGATAAAAAAAAAAAAAAAGGAAAAAAGATAAAAAAAAAAAAACGAAAAAAAGATAAAATAATAAAATAAAAACTGATGATGTAGGGTCCATATTTCTACCCCCAACGGTTCGAGGCAGGTTCACAGGACGCCCCCCCCCCCCCTCTCTCTCTCCCTGTACGTATATAAGGTGGATGTAGCGGAAGACGAGATAGTAAGTGAAGGAGAGGCAAGGAAAGGCAGGGCAAGGGAGAAAAAAAAAGACCAATTTTTTTTTACATCCTATTATTTTTTGTATATATATTTTTTTTTCTCTTGTACTTTCTTACGTTGCGTGGCTTTATTGTTTTTATGTATTTTTATTTTTTTATGTATTTTTTTTTATTTATTATTATTTTTTTTTTATTCATTTTCGAAGGTGTTTTCTTTCCAATACATACATTTATCCGTATTGATATATGGGCTTAACTGAACACTGATATACATTGTGAATTTATATCTATATATTTAAAATTATGTATGTTTTTGGCACACATCACTACTTCTAATAGTTCGTTGTATTCATCTATTACACTATTTGGAAAGCTATATTCCTGTACATCTTTATCTCCTGTGTATTATACAGTTCTTGACTTTAATGCATAATAGGCCACGAATGTTTTTCCACGTGTGTGTGTCTGTACAGAAACATATATATCCCAAATACGCACATACATTATAAAGGGACATATAGGCTATGTACACATTCTACCTTTCTTGCTACAGACCACCACAGGGGACTAAAGGAAGGATGTAAATACACACAAGAGTCACGAACGTTCCACTACCCTTTCCTCAACTCACATACGCACCCAGTACAAATCCACAGGACGGACAGACAGACACACACACACACAATCGATGAATTTGCACTGCAACACAACCTTTACATACATCCATGATCACGTTCAGTGTCAATCTATAAAATTCACACGGTTCACACACACACACGCACACACTACACATGCAGCTTAAAACTTCGTACAGAATAAAAACAAGTGCATATTGACACAGAAATGAGGGGAAATGTTTTGCACCTTACAAGATTGATATGTAAATTGCAAGAGATCTTAAATTACTGGCAAATCAAAACTGAATTGCAACCAGTTGTCAAATTTCGTCATTTTTGAAAGAATGGAGACAATAAAACTGGAAATATTATTGTAACTAACTGATCACACACACACACACACACACACACACACACACACACAAACAATGCAAGATTTCGTGTATGCATCTCACTAACAGGGATGGAAAACACTCGTGGTCTATTATGCATTAAAAAGTCAAGAATTGTATATACATGCAAGGTGTCAAGACTTTGGTGTGATGATCATAATACTGTCAACATTACCTAAAACTGACACCATCTGGTGAATTTAAGTGTGCCTGTTAAATTTGTAAATGTGAATTAATATAAAAGTACAGTTTAGTATTAAGGAAGGCAAGCCCCAATCCGTCTGGGAATATGATTGCAACTAATAATGATTTAATTAAGGTAATTTTGTTGTGCTGATCATACTATATACCTCATCAGGACATTGCTATACACTTATCCTTATATACAGTAACTATACACATCCATCATATATAAACCATAATCACTATACTGCATGTGTAAATATCTATGCACACATCACGTCAGCACTCAAATAACAAACGTGGGTGTATGTATGCAAGGACACACACACGCACACACAACACATAAAAATGCAGAAAAGTCTACGTTCAACACGTGATCAAACACAGACACGGAATATATTCATGAGGGCACACACACACACACACACACACACACACACACACACACACACACACACACACCTAGAAACAATCATGTTGGACCACGATAATAATTGACTCCTGGAAATACTCTGAGACACATACACGACACACAAACGACAAGGTGTACAAATTATGCAAAACATGAAAAACAAAACACTGCTCTCTCTCTCTCTCTCTCTCTCTCTCTCTCTCTCTCTCTCTCTCTCTCTCTCTCTCTCTCTCTCTCTCTCTCTCTCTCTCTCTCTCTCTCTCTCTCTCTCTCTCTCTCTCTCTCTCTCTCTCTCTCTCTCTCTCTCTCTCTCTCTCTCTCTCTCTCTCTCTCCACGCCTCGTTAATACTTCCAGGATACGGAAACCAATATAATATAATTTAGGACTATAACTTCATTCTGGATTACATTATTAGTCTCTACAAACAAAATCCCAATAATCATAGTATGGTAACGTTGTTGAGGTTTGAAGGTGATACTTTGACAACTTTCTGAAATAACAACACATTCCAGGTTCCACACTTACCCACAACAATCATTTTCATATGAAACCATGAAAACCATGAAAAAAAAAAGACATTGTAGGCAGACGAAATTCAATTCAAAACTTATTACAAACAAGTACATTTGTCTTATTCTATAATCCAAACACCAAGATTCGTCTTGATTAAGCAATCTTTGACTACAACTGTACAAGTCTACACGAGCCACTATCAAGGTACGATACATATGATTTATCAATAGGTTTCTAATCATGCAATATACGATAGTAATCAAATGGACATTTCATCACTAATTACAAACTTTACCACAACGTTATTTATATAGAAACATTTCCCATCACGTCAGTATAATACTATTCGTCAACGCTTCCATTCCCTGGCCTGCCTGTGCCTGGATGGTTGCAGTGTTGTGCCTCTAATTTGTATATCTGCCAGGGAGCTAGACGGGCTGAATTCATGAGTGTTAGCTCTGGTTGACTGCCTATCTGTCTTAAACCCCAACCCCCAACCCGCCCCTGCCGTCCCTCTTTCCTGTTTGCGTCCGGTTCTACCCTGTCCCCTCCTGACTACTCGGCCGGTCTCCAAATATCCAGTATTTCCTCCCTGCGTAATTGCCAATGTGTCTGCTGTCCTTCCTCTCTCTACCTACCTGTCTAGGTGCTTTCTTCCTCCCCTTTTTCCTCACCAGTCTGCTTGCCTGCGTGCTTGTTCTTTTTCTGATACAATGCTTGCTAGCCTGTCTTCTCTCTGTTTTACTCTGGCCTCTGCTCTTGGACCAAATAAATCTGGAGTCATCTATATGTTAAGTTTCCTGGCGCCTCGACCGACCTACTTTTCTGAGCACGTCTTTCTGTTCCCGGGACTCGCTACCACCCACCATTTTGTTCCATATACCATTGCTCTTTCTTTATGTGCTGCCTAGCCTATCTGCCTCTGTCTGCCAATTGCCTGCATGCATACCTGTCCATTTCTACTCTCTAAAGGACCTACTACGTTGCATGCTACTTCCTGCCTAAAGCCTATACTCTTTGCTGACCTCTACTTGTCTGACTATGGACTTTCTAATGCTTTACATCACATGCCTGTCCCTCATGGAGTGTTTGGTGTCTACTACTGCATACATATTCGTGCCGGAGTGCCTGCTACTGGCTATCTATCCCTGCTGGGTTGCCTTGATACATAAGAGAGGGGCAGCGGTGATTCGCCTCGCCACAGCTGCAACAATAAATTCAGCTGGTGTTTTGTTGGCGCCAGACTCCACCAGTGATAACACCCCTCTCTCCCTTACCCCTATCCCTACACACCCCTATCTCCCTCCCTTATCCCTACACACCCCTTTCCCTATAAAACCCCCCCTACTCCCTATACACCCCCTCAACTCCCTCCCCTATCCCTATACACACCCCTACCTCCCTCCCCTATCCCAACACACCCTTCCTTCCCTCCCTTGCCCCTACACACACACCCCTAGCTTACACCTAGCTTTCTCTCCTACCCATACATACATACATACACACACACCTTGGCCCTCTTCCCTTCTTCTTCACATATATTTAGCTTTCTCCGTCTTCCCTACACACACACAAGGCTCCCTGGAATCGTTTCCTCTCTTCCCCGTAGCATGCAAGCCAAAAGAAAAAAAATAATAAAAACTGTCGGATAATGACCTTTAACGATGTTTTAAAGGAAGCTGGCTGGGTGATTACATAAGGTAGTATACACACACACACACACACACACAGGAAGCGGGTCACCTGTATAGGGTAGCCAATACACCCATCGATTGCTCTCCCTACCAACACACTACTACACACACACACACACACCATGCACCGACCTTCAAACACACTGTCGCAGAAATCTAAAAAAAAAATATATATATATATACCGGTATATATTGCCCGAATCTCATCCAAGCACGTATAATTATATATATTACCTAAAGGTATAAATAAAGCTTACTCATATAAACTAGAAAATATATAAATGACGTAACTGATGCCTAAGACTTAATTATATATACAGTAGTTGGCAACACCATTACCCCATAATTAAAGCGTCGATGATGTCTAGTTGGTTTTAATTACCTGGGGAATATGTACCGCATTCTTTCTAGATTAACTTGTAATTACAAGTTTGGAGCACATTGCAGTCTAAATTATTATTGGTGCAATTTGCCTTCGTTTTTCATTATATTTTACCAACAAACTAGTTAAAGAATAAAGGCTTCTTTCTCGGTTGAGTGAAAAATAGGTATATATAAATTATTATATATTGAGACTATATTGGGTCTTACCTTATATAAGACCACTTGTACACACACACACACACACACACACACACACACACACACACACACACACACACACTCTCTCTCTCACTCTCTCTCTCTCATCCTTATTATCCCTCCCTCCCCCCAGCAATATATGAATGTATAGGAAAATAAATTAAAGGCATGACTGAGTGACCTACGAAGGGGAGGAAGGACCTGCTGGCTCATTGACAACCCAACAACAACAATAACAAACAAACAAACAAAATAAATAAAAATAACCACGACCAAGAGCTAAAAAAACAAACAAAAGCCAACTGATGTCTAGGGATTTACCAACCCATATTTCACTCTCGTCTTTACCAATAATATAATAATCTTATTCAAAATCCTGCCTTTGGTTTCTGACCTGGATCCAGAAAATGTGATCACTACGAGGCTTCATGATGCCCAAACATCTTGTTATATTTAATAAAACTCCGTCTACACGTTACTGAATTATCTAGTTCACTATAAGACAACCCTGATTACATAACTTCTACATTCTCTGATAAAGGTATATACAGTATTACAATATGATATTACAACTTATAATAAAAGTAAAAATAATAATACTTGGTATTCACTATATCAATTTGATAATGTTAATGTAAAACTACTTACACTAATAATAATAATAATAATAATAATAATAATAACAACAATAATAACCACAACATCATTATTATTATTATTATTATATTTATAATAATATTTTTATTATTTCCAGCTCACCAACACGAGGGGCCGCTTGGGTAGAGAATATGTGATATAGATCAACACATTAGCCAACACACTCACCTGAAAGGAAAAAATATATCACAATTAATCAATGTACAGCTGTGAACAGATAACTCGAAGCCACATAGCCTACACCACCGCCTCCACCTCATAGTAAGGTGATGATTAACTTTCCTAGCAACAGTCAGAATCATCATGTATCTTATTTACTACAGGGTCTGACACAAGACGGATTACTCCTCTCGTCTGAATATAAGAATCATTAATAACTATCAACAATTTGTTTTCTATGTTATATTTCTATATCTGAGTACTGTACATGCATTATTTATACAATAAACATCAATATTATGGATATGGAGTGGCCTCATGTCCCCTGGGATCCTCCTAAAGGGTTTGTATTATTTGAGGTAAAATTAGAGACCGACTAAATTGTGAGGATTGTCTTTTTTTTTTTTTTTGTCCTGCTAGAAACATGACAAATATTGTGTCAACGTAAGGGATTTCATCATTATTAACAGAAGATGGAATACTGTTATTTGACCACCCACCCCCCTAAATTTTCTATATGTAACTCCATGCTCTCTTTCCTCTTCATCTTCCCTGGAAACCATTTGCATAAATCAAATACTATAAGAAAGTGGCAGATAAAGTCAGTCCAAAGTCTACAATAAAAATGGCTAGAAAACAGATTAAAAATATGCTAAATTTGACCGGATTTCCGTCGTTTATATGTTTACTTGAATTGAGGCTCTCCCTTGGCTGATTATCCCTGGGTGTTTTCCTCTATTATACCATTACATTGTGGCTTTAAGCATCGTTGTTTAGGAGTAACCTTGACTTTGGTATACTCATGACGACACACCAGAGTTCCCGTCGACAGGAAATTCCCCCCAAGAGACAAGGTAGCAATCAATGGGTCAAGGCACTCACTCACTTTCACTTTCCAAAACACAGCTTAAGGTGGTAATTCTTTTTTTGGTATATTCGAGTGCCATGATTCCTCCAAAGTAGGCCAGGAAACACAACCCTATGAAAAAAAATAATAGTGTTCTGTTGCTTGGTATAGTTTGGAGGATTCAGTTGCTCCAGATTTACCAACACAAAACTTCCCCCTTAATTAAGCCTAAAGCTGAAGTTGTGACATGGGTCCTTAGCCTAAAATTTCAGCCTGTAGAGAATCACCTTGACTTTCCCTTCGTGAGGTCTGAGGCACATACTACCACAAACTTAATTAAGGTGGTAGTTCTTTTTTGGTACATTGGAGTGACATGATTCCTCCAAAATATGCCAGGAAACAGGACCAAATGAACAAAAATAATGGTGTTTTTGTTGCTTGGTATAGTTTGGAGGATTCAGTTGCTCCAGATTTACCAACACAAAACTTCCCCCTTAATATAAATTACAAGTACACCCGAGCTCGTAAATTCCCGACCACGTACTTAGATATATATGCCATTTGAGCTGGTAACATTTATTAAGGAAAGAAGCAGAGTAGCTGGAACATAGTAGAGGGACATGATACATATCTTTCACCTACAATGACTGACGCCTTCCCCACACAGTGTTACCAACTCGAGTGTGGACAATGTGGGCAATACTGCTTCACTATGTTGTTGAAACTGTACCTGACTCAACTACGAAAGACAACACGAACATCATTAATTTCATCGTTTAGGAAGTGCACGCATAAAGGTGATAAAACTGTAGCACTGTAAACTAAAAAAAAATCTCATAACCTGAGTGGTAGTTAGTTCTCAAGTGTATAATTATCATAACATTAGTTTTATTTATGTTCCCGTGATTATTCGTACATATTAATCAAAGTATCGATTCACCACCTGTGTCATACAAAATTAACAACACGTATGAATCTCTAAGTCTCTGTATAGTGTGTGTGTGTGTGTGTGTGTGTGTGTGTGTGTGTGTGTGTGTGTGTGTGTGTGTGTGTGTGTGTGTGTGTGTGTGTGTGTGTGTGTGTGTGTGTGTGTGTGTGTATCCCCTTCTCTTCTTCAATCATCTATATTCATGTCCTACTCTCATACTCTTTAACCTTTTTTCCCTTATTCGCCACCACTTTTTCTACCTTCCACATATAGTACTTCTCTTCAAACTAACAGACTACGTAATTATAGTTGGTGTAGCAGTATCCAACATCATCTTAATTAGCAACCAACCTATAGCACTTTTTGTTGCTGTCTGAAACTCTTTGTAGGCTTATTCTCCCTCAGATTTCCCACCCATTTCTGTAACTCGGGTGAATGAAGTTCAACAAAAAGCCTGGAAGAATAAGGACGAATAAGTCTTGTTGTTGTATGAGACCCTTTGAAAACCTTTGTAATATTTCCCCACTCTTACTCCTACTACTACTACTCTTACTCCTCCCAGTCCTTGGAGGATTTCTCGGTTCTAATCCTACTCCCTCCTCCACAGGGGTTAAAGGCCCAGGGACCACGCCCCTCCGGTAATACAAGCAAAGGAAGGAAGGAAGGAAGGAAGGAAGAGAGAGAGCGCGAGATAAAGTGGGAATAGGAAGATTGAAAAGACGGGAGAGTGGGTTGCATGGTTGGAGAAGGAGTGAGGGAAGGAGGAGTGAGTGAGGGAAGGAGGAGTGAGTGAAGGAAGGAGGAGTGAGTGAGGGAAGGAGGAGTGAGTGAGGGAAGGAGGAGTGAGGGAAGGAGGAGTGAGAGAGAGAGGAGTGATGGAATAGAAGGATTAATGAAATAAAGGAGTGAGTATAGAAGGTGTGAAGGGTGTCTGTCTCTCAGCCACTTGTAATGGAAGGAACGAGGGAGGGAGAGTGAGGATGGATGTGTTTTGAATCGTCAAAGTCTCCACCTCACTCTCAACAAACTAACTTTCTAACTCGCTCACTCACTCACTCATCATGTTACTCTTACCCACATCCTCTTAGTTTTTTCGTCATTCTCACACATCTATTTTCATTTTCAGCTTCTTGTTCTTCCTTTCATCCCATTCCTTCTCATTTCTCCCTCTTATTTCTACGTTATCTTACATTGTTTCATCTCTACTTTTATTCTTCTTACTTATTCCTTTTTCATCTCTCCTATTTTCCCCCTTGGTTCTCCTTTATTCCTTGTTTTCAACCCACTCCCTTAAATACTCCATTATCCCTTGTTTCTCTACCTCTCCCTCTTCGTCTTTCTATTCCTCCATTATCCCTTGTTTACCTCTCTTCCTCCTCCTCCTCTTCGTCCCCTAATTCCTCCATTATCCCTTGCTTCTCTACCTCTCTTCATCCTCCTCCTCTTCGTCTCTCTATTCCTCCATTATCCCTTGTTTACCTCTCTTCCTCCTCCTCTTCGTCCCCTAATTCCTCCATTATCCCTTGTTTCTCTACCTCTCTTCCTCCTCCTCCATTATCCCTTATTCCTGTACCTGTCCTTCTCTTCCAGTGCTCCTTGGCCCTTTGCATGTGATCCCCAGCTGACGTCTAAGATGCCTTGTGTTGCTGCTGCCTCTCCTCTTCATATCCCTTCATGCCCTGGAAACACTATATAGTCCTCCTCTCCTCTCCTTTCCTCTCTCCTCTCCTCTCCTCTCCTCTACCTCCCTGCCTGCCTGCCTCTGATCTCATGATGCTGCTACCTCACTCCTCTAAGCTCCCTCCCTGTCTCGCATCTCTCTCCTCCCTGTCTCGCATCTCTCTCCTCCCTGTCTCGCATCTCTCTCCTCCCTGTCTCGCATCTCTCTCCTCCCTGTCTGGCATCTCTCTCCCTGTCTCGCATCTCTCTCCTCCCTGCCTCTCCTCTCTCTCCTCCCTGTCTCGCATCTCTTTCCTCCCTGTCTCACACGTATCTTCACCCGCTCTCTCACATCTTTTGTCGCTGTCTCTCATCTCTCTACTCACTGACTTGCAACATCCCCTCGACTCTACATCTTCATTCCACACTTACCTTCCATTTGTCACTTCCCACACCTTCTTTTCCACCCTCCCCGTCCCACACTAACTTACCTTCGCTGTCTTACCTCCCTCCTCCCTGCCTGCCTGCCTCTCATCTGTCAGTCTCACAGCCCCCTCTTCTGACACTCTATACTGCTCTTCCACTTCCTCTGTGCTACTGCAGCTTCACGGCCTTTGACCTTAATATGCTTCCCTCTCACACCACCTATCCTCTCACACCATGCACCTATCCTCTTCTGTTGTCCTCCCACGGCTTCTGTCTGTACTCTCCTGCTGTCCTCTCATGGCTTTTGTCCTTTTCTGCTATTCCCTTACGGTTTCTGTCCTCTCCTGCTATTTTTTTAAGCCCTTTCTTTATCACAGTATCCGCCTAGCTTCTGTCCAAGTCACTCTGATGATTCTGTGCTCTCGTAGCGCCACACACCCCGTACATCCATCGGTTAAGTCTCTCACCATGACATTTTAACTACATGCAATCTCCTTTCTTACAAACTCATAATCTCTATCTCTGACCCCTGCGTTTCTACTGAAAATACCCACTACCTAATAAAGTTCTCCAGAATCTAACCAGCACTAGGCCCCCCACTCACCCACTCCCCTCCTCCTCTCTCACATCATCCGATATCTTTTGAAGTAACAGTATTATTTGTGTCCCCTGCCTCACTGCTTACTTGCCTGCTTGCATTTCAGCCTGCCTGTTCTCCTTCGGGCCTGGACTGCCCCAGAGCACTCAGGCAACATTGTTCCAATGTCTCCTACGGTACAGGGAACTTTATTTTCCAAACAAAGCTGCATCATTAACATTGCCTCAGGTTAGGGTAACTTTTCCCAGTTTTTCTACGTACAACGGTTAGGCGGCTTTGTATACCTATGATGACTTGGTTTATATCAGGTCACATTAGGGCAATTATTACGGTACATCATATCGCACTACTGTAGATAAGAGCACAAATCAAGGTACAGATTAGGTCATACTTGAGCATAAATTGAACTAGATCAGGTCAAGCTGTGGTTTTACTATACAGTATGGTAGTGAAGTGTGGTTTCCCCTTACCCTAAGAGAGTTGGGAAAGACACAGTCTTCAGAGGTCTGACTGCTGTGGTGAGAATATCAATGTTGTTACTGCCGGCCTCCCACCTGCTGTGTGTGTGTGTGTGTGTATCTGCTGCTTGTTCATTCACTCTGCTTGCACTTCGTCCACTCTCTCTCTCTCTCTGGTTGCTTTCCTCTGATTACTTTCACTTTTCACCCACTCTCATTTGCTTGCTTCCTTTCTTCTCACTCTACCTGCTTTCTTTTCTCGTAACTCTATTCTGTTTATTTAACCTATATTCTCTCCTCCCATGCATGATTGTTTTCCAATTTCCCTCACTCTCCTCTGTTGTCCCTTCCCTACTACTTTCTTTCTCTTCTAAGTCTCCTGCTATCTCTCCCCTGCTTTCTTTCTCTTCTAAGTCTGCTGTCATACCCTTCCCCTGCTCTCTACCACCCCTCTGAGTCTCCCCTGCTTTCTTTCTCTTCTAAGTCTGCTGTTATCCCTCCTTGCTTCCTCCTTCCTCTTTCACCCACCACTTGCTTGCTCTTCGCCTGCCTTCCCTCTCCTCTCTTTACTGCCGGCTGCTCTTTCTCCACTTCCTGCCGTACAGCCAACTCCAAGATTTCTTACACAGGAACAAAGCGACATAAAAGTCTGCACTATAGTGGACCGGTTTATAATCATGCAGAGTTTAAAAATGATTGTAAATATTAACAACACAAAAGTACGAGCCGAAATCTACAACGAAAACCTTTCTTCTACCCTTTCCATTCATTTAAACTTGTATCGACCTACGTTTCCTGCAAATCATAATCCTTCGTTCACAGGACAATGTATTTAATTAGAAGGCCTATATATTCTATAAACACATAGTTAATCTAGTACTGTATATGGAAACCTGTACACGGACACTCGACTTTGTGGGCCAAACCTAAATCGAATTAACAATACTTATTAGAATTGGGGCCAAACGTCCTTTATAGCGCTCGCTCCTTCTCACATAATCTGAACCTGAGAAAACCCTCGATGGATATTTTTCCTCAGACACACTTAGCCTACTTGGTGATATTAGTGTCTGGCGCAGCGAGCAGACAATATGCGGTGATTTTATTGTCAAGGCAAAATCTCTTTATCTAAATTACAAATGCCCATAACAACTCGTAGAAAAGGCATACAGTAAATTCAATAATGTTGCATATTCTGTGTGTGTGTGTGTAGCCCTGAGATAACAGAAAAGGTGCATTATATAGCATTATTTGTGAGAGTAAGTCACTATTAAGCTGTTCTGACTTGAAGAATATAGCAAATTCCATTCCAATCGACCCTCCCGTATAAGAGATAATAATGGTTCTTCATTGTCCACGTGAACTATTATGAGAGCTATAGTACAGTAATGCCTCTAAACTATTCAAACGAAATAATTCAACCTCAAAGTTACAAATTAAATTGGTGATCTATTTCCTGGCATAGAGAGGATGGAAAATGTTATAGCCCTCCAATTTGCCACTAAGTTTCTCCCCTACAAACCTAAAGATTTTTTTTTTTACCAGAGCGAAACTTACTTCACTTTCAACTATGTAGATGAAGGATGGAACAGAAGCCATGTACAGTTGCCCACATATGAATCTGGTACGCCTAGCTACTCGTGAAATAGCTACAACAGGAAGGAAGTTGAGTAAAAGTTATAGTTTGTTGACAAGAAAACAGTAATAAAATTTAACTGTCTGACTGTCAACAAACTACATCATTTTTTTTTTTTCACTTTCGTTTTTTTTGTAGCCAAGCACCTCACAAGAAACGAGCCATACCATACCAGCTTCATGTGTGGCCAACAACTGTACAACTTTACAAGGTTAGAGTGGGAAGTATCCGCAAGTTATAGTTCAGTAAAAATAACTCAGGGTAATAATAGCTACTTATATTAGCATTTTACGTTTGAGAACATGAGCCGTGACGGTAATAATAATTCTGGATATGATGATGATGATGATATTATTATTATTATTATTATGGCTGCCGAGTTTGAAGTGGTAGTAAGTATAACATCAGCAGTGATAAAAATAACAACATTACCGGTAGTAGTGTTATAAATACAAACATTAAACACCCCCTCAAGCCTGTCCCCCTATTCCCTCCCCCTCCCCCCAAAGACTGTCCCCCTATTCCCGCACCCCCCTAACATTAGCAGTAGTATAAATAATAGTAGTAGGCCTTCAAATAGTCTGGGAATAGCACAAGATAGTAATTGGTAGTGGTAGTGGTAATAGTAGTAATAAAAGTCAGTGATTATTTTTTTAAAGGGGAGAAGGTAGTAAAGTATGTACAGTCGGCAGCATAAGTTATCTTCATTTCCACCTGCGTATATATGTATTAGCTATATCTAGTGATGTTGTAATACAATTTAAATGCAGAGATGACAGATATAGTTCTCAAATACTAATAAAATTACGTATGTTGTTGGAATAAGAACTGGTTCAGAATGCAACTATCTGGTTATATTAGCCATTTTAAGTACATGAGATGAACGCGAACTTATGCTGCCGACTGTACGTGACAGGAATATATTAGTAGTACAAATAGCCCCCCTCCCCTCCCCTCCCCCATGTTGTTGTTGTAGTAGCAGCTGTAACTGTAATAAGCAGAGTGGTAAGGGCAGTGAAAGTGGTAGTAGTAGTAAGTAATATGGGAGGTGGTAACTGCCTGTGACGGAAGAAAGGGAAAAGTTGAGTATTTATGGCAGTTGTTGGGAGAGAGTCGGTCCTACCAGAAAATATCCACATATCCGGATTAGTTTTTTTATTATTTTTTCTTTCCTTAACTTTTTTCACTCCGTCCTTTCATTTTAGTTTTTCACCTCTTTCACAACACTTTTTTTTTCTTCTTCAAAATAATTCCTTACCATTTACTCCATCTATTCTATCTTTCCTTAACTTTTTTTCACTCCGTCCTTCATTTCACTTCCTTCACACCACTTTTAAAATGTTTATTTTTTTCAAAATAATTCCAGATATTTCACTCCTCCTCTTCCATCTCTCCTTTCCTTAACTTTCTTCACCCCTTCATTCACTTCAATCATTAACATCTTTGCCAAAACTCTTCATTTTATTCTACAACTTTCTTCCCATCCTTCTTCGTGTTAATGCCTCTTTATATTTCACTCCTTCCCTTCCATCCTTCTTCTCTCCCTTCTGTCCTTCACTATAACGTTATATTAGTTTATTTAATTAATCCTTTTCCTCTCAGTGACATCTACCTCTGATATCAATAATCTTGTTGTCCTTGTACACATTATCATTCCCCTTCCATTTACACACGATCATTCCCCTTCCATTAGTCATATTTATCTCCATCCCTTTTCCTTTCTACTTCACGTTCAATACAAACTTAATATCTTTCGTCTTTTCCCTCTTTCCTACATTCACTCCAACTACGAATATATCCTGTCTTTCTTTTTATTTCATTCCTTCACTCCTATACAACGAAAATCAACCATCTAACATTCTTTCTTTTCTTCCTTTACATCCACAAAAAATATACTAATTCACATCTCCCGTTTCCTTCCATCCTCTCTTTCTTTCACACCCACAACACAAATATATTCCTACCTTACTTCTTTCCTTACTCACTTCTCCTGTTTTCCTTCCATCCTCTCTTTCTTTCACACCCACAACACAAATATATTCCTACCTTACTTCTTTCCTTCCTCACTTCTCCTGTTTTCCTTCCATCCTCTCTTTCTTTCACACCTACAACACAAATATATTCCTACCTTACTCCTTTCCTTCCTCACTTCTGTTTTCCTTCTTTCCTATCTTCCTTTACAACCACCTTGCTCCTTTCCTTACCCACATCTCCCATCTTCACTAACTTCCTTCCCTTCCCCCCTACTCCCTTTTTATGAGCCGTTTCCTATGACCACTCACTGCCATTACCTCCACTTCTCCCGTCCTCCTACTACTCCTCCTCTCATCGCTTGCTTGCTCTCTCTCTCCACTTTTCTCTCCCATTATCACGAGTCCTCTCCTATGCCCTCCCTCCCTCCCTCCTTCATTCCTTTACTTGCCACTCCCCAGCTAACAAAAAAAAAAAAGTAACTTACGTGTTCCATTTCCTCCGAACATTTTCCTCTTCGTGTTCCAGACTATTGCATTTTTTTCCTCCATCTTTTGTTTTTTACTTTTTTTTTGTATTCCTTGGTCTACTTTCACCATGTAGCATTAGGCCTACTACTACTATTACTACCACCACCACCACCACCATTATTATTATTATTATTATTATTATTACTATTTCTAATTTTCTTTTGTTAGTCCAAAATTCATTCTATCTACACTTATTTTAATTCGACTACGATATTAAATATGTTACGGATTCCACTTCTTTATACAGTAATTGTCTATCTGTCTGTGTGTCTGTCCCTGTTTATATATGGCATTCTAGTCACATTCTTCTCTCTCTGTATAATTATAGTAAGAATATTATTTACTTATCCAGCTTAAATTTCCTCCCAGAATCAAGGTGGCATTCAGTATTTATCTAGTGTTATTCATGTTCCTCCCTCTTTCTCTCCCTCCCCCGCCCTCCATTCTCTCTCCCCTCTCTATTCTCTCTCCCTATCTTTCTCAATCTTCCTCACCCCCCACTCTCTCTCCACCATCAGCCCCACCCCCCCTCCCTCTCCCTCACCACCACGTTCCCAAAGCTCTCTCTCCTTAAATTCTTCTTTAGTGCCTCCTGTCCCTCCCTCTCCCTTGTCTCATTTTCTGTGGCACTCTCCAATTTTACACGTTATCATTCTTCACAACAATTTTTTCTATATATATTTTTTTTTCACAAACATTTTTTTTTTCATTTTTTTTTTTCACAAACATTTTTTTTTTCATTTCTCTTTTTTTCACAAACATTTTTTTTTCATTTCTATTTTTTTCACAAACATTTTTTTTATCATTTCTATTTTTTTCACAAACATTTTTTTTTTCATCTCTATTTTATTCACAAACTATTTTTTATAATTTCTATTTTTTTCACAAACAATTTTTTATAATTTCTATTTTTTTCACAATCAATTTATCATTATTTCTATTTTTTTTTTCACAAACAATTTATTTTTATAATTTTTCTCGTTATTTTTGTTTATATATTTTTTCCTCTTATGCTTTTTAATTTATTCTCTTTTAAATACTTCTCCTTTTTCTCATGATCCTTTACTCTCTTTCGATGACATTTTTCTATTTTACCTTTTCTCGTATTTTTTCCTTTATTTTATGGTCATGTTTTACTTTTCGTGGCTTTAACTTTCCATTTTTCATCTTCCTTATTCTCCTTCTCTAACTGTGAGTCCCTTCTTCCTATTTTCATCCAAATATTCCTATACTTTTCTATTTTACTATTATTATGGAACGTGTATATATATTTTTCCTGCAAGTTCTATTTTGTCCTTATTTTCATCCAAATATTCCTTTAATTTTCTATTTTACTATTATTATGGTTCTTGTATATATATATATATATATATATATATATATATATATATATATATATATATATATATATATATATATATATATATATATATATATATATATATATATATATATATATATAAATATATATATATATATAAATATATATATATATATTTTTTTTTTTCAGGCAAGTTTTATTAATTTTTTTATATTTTCTTTCACTTCAGTTACTTCTATTTACTCGTGTATGATTCCCCTCCCCCTCTTGGTTTTCTGTCTTTTAATTTTCTCACATGCAGCGTATCTATCTTCTACTCTTTCTGCTCCATTTTCTCTCCTATTACCTCGTCTCCTCTTTTCTCTTCTCTCCCCTTCCGCCTTGTCTTCATCCTTCACCATTCCACTTTATTTTCTGACCCTGCACTTCTTTTCCTTTCTCCTTCTCTCCTTTTTCTCTCTTCTCTCCCCTTTCACTCTTTCTCTTCTCTCCCCTTTTTCTCTCTTCTCTCCCCCTTTTTCTCTCTTCTCTCCCCCTTTTTCTCTCTTCTCTCCCCTTTTTTCTCTCTTCTCTCCCTTCTCTCCCCTTTCACTCTTTCTCTTCTCTCCCCTTTCACTCTTTCTCTTCTCTCCCCTTTTTCTCTCTTCTCTCCCCATTCACTCTTTCTCTCTCTTCTCTCTCCTTTTTCTCTCTTATCTCCCCTTTCACCCTTTCTCTCTTCTCTCTCCTTTTTCTCTCTTCTCTCCCCTTTCACTCTTTCTCTCTCTTCTCTCCCCTTTCACTCTTTCTCTCTCTTCTCTCTCCTTTTTCTCTCTACTCCTTGCTCCTCTTCGCTGCTTGTATAGTCAATAAATAGTCTAACTAATCATAATCCTTATCAACACTTTCTTCTTTCGCGTTTCCCTCGTATTTTTATTTCATTTCCTACTCCTCCCTCTCTTTAGTTTCCTCCATCATCATCTTTCCTCCTCCTTTTCATCTCTTCAAACAATACACACACTCATTTAGTCTTACTTTCATATCGTTTATCAATTTTCCCTCTATACATTTATAAATACTACTACTACTACCATTACTACTACTACTCTACTACTACTACTACTACTACTACTACTTCTAATATCTCCTACACGACTTGAAGGTAACGCCAAGACACTCCTTAGAAAATCTTATTCGTGTTAGATAGTTGTTACAGCAGTTTCCTTTCATTGGGTATTTACTCTCTCTTTGAAGGTCAGAGCACCTCATTTGGTGTGTGTGGGCTGTGTATCTGTGTAATCTCTCTCTCTCTCTCTCTCTCTCTCTCTCTCTCTCTCTCTCTCTCTCTCTCTCTCTCTCTCTATGTGTGAACTATTTCCTGTCTCCCTCGCTCACTACACTACCGTCCCTCTCAAACCTCCTTTCTCCCCCGTTTCTCTCTCGCCGAAAGTCTTTTTAGTAAACAAGCTCACTCTCTCTCTCTCTCTCTCTCTTTCTCTCTCTCTCTCTCTCTCTCTCTCTTTCTCTCTCTCTCTCTCTCTCTCTCACTAGTGTCTAAAACCCTCAGTAGTGAACTATCCTCTGGCTTCCTCTCACATTAAAGCTCTCCTATACTCTCTTCTCTTCTCTTCTATAGCGTCTCATTACTTTCGCCATTCCACTGTATATATATTTTCTCGAGATGGAAAGTATAATCACCTCGTGTAGCCTATAAGCCTTTTCTGTGTTGGTTTGGGTTCTATTATTTGTTATTATCCTTTCTCTGAATCCCTGCCCTTACCAGAGATAATGTGGTGGTGGAGGAAGAGAGAGAAAGGAAAGAAAAAGTGAAGGTGGAAGGGGTAAAGTTAAATCCAGAAAGTAAAGGTGGAAGGGAAAAAGGGAGAGAGAAACAAGGAGAGAGGAGGTAGAGAGATCCAGAAAGGAGAGGGAGTGGTGGGGAATGAGACAGGGAGAGTAAAGGGGAGAGAGGATGTGGGTAAGGGGAGGAGGAGGAGGTGGGTAAGGGGAGGAGGAGGAGGTGGGTAGGGGGAGGAAAGGGGAAGGCAGGAAAGGTTAAGTTTATATTAAAGGGAAACCACCTCAGACCACATGCTGGGTCATACTCCACTGCTGAGGGCTGGGTGGTGGTGGTGATGGTGGTGATATAGAGAATGTGTGATGATGGTGGTGGTGGTGGTGATATAGTGAATGTGTGATGATGGTGGTGGTGGTGGTGGTGATATAGAGAATGTGTGGTGGTGGTGATATAGTGAATGTGTGATGATGGTGGTGGTGGTGATATAGAGAATGTGTGATGGTGGTGGTGATATAGAGAATGTGATGGTGGTGATGGTGGTGGTGATATAGAGAATGCGTGATGGTGGTGGTGGTGGTGGTGATATAGTGAATGTGTGATGGTGGTGGTGATATAGAGAATGTGATGGTGGTGGTGGTGATATAGAGAATGTGTGGTGGTGGTGGTGATAGAGAGAATGTGTAGTGGTGATAGAGAATGTGTAGTGGTGGTGGTGATATAGTGAATGTGTGGAGGTAATGATTGAAAATGTGTTGGTGTGGAGGCGGCAGTGATGATGGTGATGACAGATAATATGCTGTTCGAGGCAGTGATGATATATATTGAGAATGTGTTACGATGATGGTGGCGGTAGTAGAGTTGGTGTTGGTTATGAGTAATAGGTAGTGGTAGTGGTGAGGTGGATAAAGGATACTTCGGTAGTAGTAGTAGTAGTGGTGGTGGTGATTGATGATGTAGATAGATGGATGTGATGATGAATGGTGGAGAGAGAGAGATGAAGAGGTAGCTAGGTAGGTCTGGTTATGATGCTGATAATAGAGGTGGGGGAGGGGAGTACATGCTTTTTACCCACCCCAAACTTGTCCCCCTATTCCCGCACCCCCCAGTCTCCCCCAAAATTGTTCCCTACTCCCACACCCACGTACTTAAGCTACCAACTACTTATAGAACGGGGAAGATAAGGAAGAACTGAAGAAAAGTGGACAATACCGTATACTGGAGTGAAAAGATAAACAAAAAAGAGGTAAGTGGTCGTGAGATGAGGAGGGAAAAGAGGGAAGAATCATGGCAGGAGGTATTGAAGACATAGGTCCCTCAGTCTATACCAATCCCAGTCTGTTTGTATGTGTGTGTGTTTGAGAGAAAGAGATGAGGATAAAAATATGACAAGTGAAAAGAAAAGAAAGGGCAGAGAGAAAGTCCAATAGGTTAAGTCAAACACTGCAAAAGTGGATGGAGCAGATAGACGAGACGAGACGAGAAAGATGTGAGACGAGAAAGATGTGAGACGATATGATGCTACTAGAGTGAAAGTCGTGAAAGGAAGGAGAAAGTTTATATTATACAGAGAGAAAGTTCGAAGAAGAAAGTGAATTATTATTTCCTGGGGGAGAAAAGTAGGAGGATCAGAAAAAAAAAGAGGGAACGAATTAATTGTAGAAAAATGACGAATACTAACGAACATGGCACAGGAAATAGAATTAAAACCTATATAAGAATGAGAGAGAGAGAGAGAGAGAGAGAGAGAGAGAGAGAGAGAGAGAGAGAGAGAGAGAGAGAGAGAGAATGACAGGGAAAGGTCGGGAGAGAGGAGGGAGAGAAAGGTCAGAGGTAAGGAGAGCAAGAGGGAGCCGGAGCATGGGAGGGGAGGGGAGGGGAGGGGAGAGAGAGCGAGAGAGCGAGAGAGAGAGAGAGAGAGAGAAAGAGAGAGCGCGAGAGAGAGAGAGAGAATAAATTAGGATGTGTTGTTAGGAAGGAAATAAATGTGTGAAGCATAGGAACCCATATAATCTAATACGAGTAAAAAAATGCATATACCTGTATTTTTATCATTATTACCTGTCAAATAATTATAATATGTGTGAACGTTACCTTTGTCAAGTGTGGGTTATGTGATGGATGCGGAATGTGTGTTCGCCTGTCTATCTGTCTGCCTGTCTGTCTGTCTGTTTTGTCTCTTTGGTAACCGGTTAATACAAATGTTTATGTTGACTTTTATCACGTATTAAACAGCAGTTGGGGTGGAGCCTCGTGTCTGGTAACAACAAGTTATTCGATTTGGGAAGAGTTCTGAGGGCCCGTATTCACAAAAGTAAAGTTCACTCTTAACTTAAAATTTTATTCGCAAGCACTCATTCTTGGCGAGGACTAGAAACCGACACTGCTTCGAAATCATAACAACAGCTCATACAAATAGAATAGAAAAGAAAACCATCCACTGCTTTGAAATGAACCTGAAACTCTATGGTGAGGTCAGTATTGCAAACAAACGAACAAGTCCAAATTCTAAGATGTTTTGTGAATACCGGTCCAGGCTGTTTCCAGGAATATTTACTTCCGCCAAGCAAGGAGGAAGGTTATTATGTGTACAGTTACCCTCAGGACTTCTTACACAGAGCATTAGCCAAACGGGTTCTTTATTCTGTACATATATACACACTGTAGGCATTGTTCTGTTGACTGATTCAAGTATACATATATTACCCAAATAAAATTACTAGAAAAATCTGGTGTTGGGAAATTCATGTATATATTACATTTTCTAGTTGTTACGAACCCTTGATGTCACAGTCAGTGGTGTATACGAACTCCTGAAGCTGACTGTACTTGCTTAGGTTATTTGGTTGTTTGTTTGTTTGTCTGTTAGCATAATCATTAAAATGGTTGTGTGTGGATTTTTATCAATATTTAATTAAGTCTGATCTCCTAATAACTGGTAACATGGGATTCTATATTGGATTTCTTATATTTCAATTTTTCCTAAAAGTGGGAGAAAAGGAAGTAAAAAGAGTGAGGGACATAAGATAGAAAAGTGAAGAAAGAAGGGGAAACGAAGGAAGGAAGTAGAGAACAAGGAGAGTTGAAGAGAGAGAGAGAGAGAGAGAGAGAGAGAGAGAGAGAGAGAGAGAGATGGAGGAGTGGGGGAGAGAAGAGGACGGGAGAAGTAAGAGATAAGGAAAGAGATGTGGACCGAGATAGAAGTCAACATGAGGAAGGAAGGACGAGGAAGAGAACCATCAAGGAAGGCAGGAAGGAAGGAAGAGCAGGGAAAGAGGAGGTGGAAAATAAAAGAAAAGTAGACATGGAAAAGAAGAGAAAGAGGAGGTATAGAAAAGAAGGGAAAGAGGAGGTATAGAAAAGAAGAGAAAGAGGAGGTATAGAAAAGAAGAGAAGAGAAAGAGGAGGTATAGAAAAGAAGAGAAAGGAGGTGGAAAATAAATTGAAAGTGGACATGGAAAAGGAAAAAGAGGAGGTAAAAAATAAAAGGAAAGTGGACATGGAAAAGGAGAAAGAGGAGGTAGAAAATAAAAGGAAAGTGGACATGGAAAAGGAGAAAGAGGAGGTAGAAAATAAAAGGAAAGTGGACATGGAAAAGGAGAAAGATGAGGTAGAAAATAAAATGAAAGTGGATATGGAAAAAGAAGAGAAAGAGGAGGTACAGCAAATAAAATGAAAGTGGACATTGGAAAAGAAGAGAAAGGAAGTTGAAATATAATTCACTTTTGTTACATTGGATTTGTTACATTTGTTACATTTTGTTACATTCTTCCTAAGTATGCCAAGATACAGGACCAGATGAACAAAAATAATGGTGTGTTGCTTGGGAGTAGTTTGGAGGAATCAGTTGTTGCTCCAGATTTACCCACACTGTACTTCCTCCTTTAATGTAGGACTACTGTTGGTTACTCCTTACCAATCACCTTTCAACACATCCAACTAACTGACTGATGCATTAATTCCTAAGAGGCTAGAGTAGACTAAAGTATGGACTCTGTATATTAATTTGGTGTTGATATTATTACTATGTCTGGCTTTATACAGTAAGTAACTTTATATGTAATGCAACTATCAAATACATTCTCCTCCACATCCTCGATAGAATCTTGTCCCAACCTACTGTTTAATAATAATAATAATAATAATAATAATAATAATAATAATAATAATAAAAATAATAATAATAATAATAATAATTAAACGAACGAACGAGACGTACTGATGCATTTATTCATAACTGAAACTCTTAGTTGAGTGTTTTACGGTACAACTTAGAGGAATCAGAACCATTCTTGCTAATTAACTACGAGTATTGATTAATGTTTTATGTTTCATCCAATGACGTGGATATCGACACTGAATACAAAATTCTGGTAAGATATTTGCAAGATGCTCTCATGACACACGACACAACGAGAATAAACAAATTGGTGATATCTTGGTGCAGCATACAGAATTATACACACAACAGCCGAGCAACAAGGAAAGGCCAAGTCTTCATAAAAACCAAGTTTAAATTGAAATTTTTTTCGATCTACAACTTGAATCCCCACAGCCTGCTGATGCAGAATTATGATTACATATAACTATATATGGATCATATGCACACACAAAACAGGTTTCATTAATGACGATCAATTTAAAACTAGTGATTTTATTCATCTTTCAAAGACGTTTTTAAGGTTAATGTAAAATAATTGTTTGTAAAAAAGTTTGTGAGGATACCTGCAACTAACATGGCGTATAAGGTGAGAACTAGAGCATGGCGTATAAGGTGAGAATAGAGAAGAGATAAGTATAACAGGAATGAGAAAACCACGAAGGATTGATAAAATAGAAGAAAAAGGTAACATGAATGTGGTTCTTTTGTATCATGTCTGCTACTGTATACTGTGGCTTCACTATCTTCATCCCCTCCAACACTCCAGATTCTTCATCGTCTCCACCACCAATAATCCATCACCCATCCCACTCACGTCGTAGCCTGGGTGAGAGGGAGGAGGAGCGAGAAGAAGAAGAGGAGGAGGAGAGGGGGGTAGGAGGGAGAAGGAGAGGAGGAGGAGGGAGAAGGAGAGGAGGAGGAGGGAGAAGGAGAAGGAGGGGAAGGAGGGAGGAGAAGGAGGGAGGAGAAGGAGGGAGGAGAGGGAGAGGAGAGGAGGGAGAAGGAGAGGAGGGAGAAGGAGAGGAGGGAGGAGAGGAAAGGAGGGAGAGGGAGGAGAGGGGGGGTAGGAGGGAGGACACGAACAGAGAGGGAGAGGACATGCACAGGAATACCAAGGACATTCAAACACCATCAACAGACCTACTGGCCCCTCCTTGCAAGACTGTGATTATTGAGAGTATTAGGGGATATAGGAAAAAGCAGAAAATGGAGGGAACCAAGACGAGGAAAGAAGAAAGGAGGAAAGAGAGAGTAGGAAAGGAGGAAAGAGAGAAGTGGAAAGGAGGAAAGAAAGAGTAGGAAAGGAGTGGAGAGAATAGAAAAGGAGGGAAGAGAGAAGTGGACATGGAGTGAAGAGAGAGTAGGAAAGGAGGGAAGAGAGAATAGAAAAGGAGGGAAGAGAGAATAGAAAAGGAGGGAAGAGAAGAGGAAAGGAAGGAAGAGAGATAAAAGGAGGGAAAAAACGTGGAGGGAACAAGAGATCAGACGAAGAGAAAAGAAAGATGTAAAAAGGAAGACGATGGAGAGGAGAGAAAACAACAGGAGAAAGGCAAGGAGAGACGACACAGTAAAAAAAAAAAAAAAAAAAAAAAAAAAAAAAAAAAGAGAGAGAGAGAACACCAGAAAAAAGATGTTGACACGACAATCGAATTTAGGAGAAAGTAAATAGTGTGTGTGTGTGTTATTCATTCAAGGGCCCGTCAGGTGCTAGACTCGTCATCATCAGAGAGACTGATTTATTTAAGGACCCTGTGATTGTGTGATTGTGTGTGTGTGTGTATGTGTGTGTGTGTGTGTGTATATGAGTGTGTCTGTGTGTGTGTGTGTGTGTGTGTGACTTGCTGGCTTCTGGTTCCTCTTGTGTTTCGTGGCAATGTGTGAAGGACTCTCTCACCTCCAATTTTCTGACTACATGAAGGGTTCCCTTAACACACACACACACACACACACACACACACACACAGCCCCTTGCTCGTGTGATAATCTATTGTAGCCTTGAACAGGGAGGGAACCAAGGCCTGCCGAGTGGTTGATGAGGATAACTAATGAGCTAGCGAGCAGTTCAGTGGTTAGCATGATGTGTGTGTGTGTGTGTGTATAGAGAGAGAGAGAGAAAGAGAGACAGAGAGAGAATGAAAAGAGTGTACAGCAGCATAGGCCTGGAGGGGATATACCACGACACACACACACACACATACACAGAGAGAGGGGGTAAGCTGGGAAAAATGGATGAAAAATTACACAAGATAGACGAAAAGATGTGTAAAAGAATGATATAAAGATGTGTGAGGTACGAGGGGCGGGGTGTGATGGTGGAAAGGGAGGAGGAAAGGGAAGGTGGGATACTAGGAAGGAGGGGAGGTGAGGGAAGAGGAGGAGGGGAGGGGAGAAGGGGATGAGGGGAGGGAAGGGGATGAGGGGAGGGAAGGGGAGGAGTGGAGCGGAGGAGGGGAGGGAAGGGGAGGAGGGGAGGGAAGGGGAGGAGGGGAGGAGGGGAGGGAAGGGGAGGAGGGGAGGGAAGGGGAAGAGGGGATACTAGGGAGGAGTGGAGCGGAGGAGCGGAGGAGGGGAGGGAAGGGGAGGACGAGTGTCACCTCATAAGGTATTCCGACCCATACCAAGAAGGTATTATGAATGAGGTATAGATGGTACTATTCTTACAGTGAGGGAATGTATAGCTAAGATGAAGGCTCTCCTCACTCATTTCTCAGTAAGAGCGGGGATATGGAAAGTCCACCAAACTCGGGGGGAAAAGGTACGACTAGGAAATTTTTGTATGTATAAGAATGGAATAAAACATTTCACTTCATTATAAAGTTTACCCTTAACACAACTTTTTCTAACCATTCCTTGAACTGCTCTATTGAGAAAAACTTTTAACTAGCTATACTGGTGAAATATTCCAAGCATTGTAGATTTTGTACGTGGCAAAAATAAATATATATATAAAATAAAAAAAAATACTAGGGTATTACGTAGACGTGCCATGTCAAACTTCCACAAATACATCCTAATGAGAGGAGGAAGAGGGAGCTAGAGTGGGGAATGAGAACTTTGTGGTATAGTAAAACCCAGAGGAAGTGGAAAATGAAAAAAAAAAAAAAATATTAAACACAGACGAAAAATAAAAATAGGAAAAATATCAGGAGAATGGTAGTGAAGGGAAAAGGAAAGAGGAATTCGAGTAAGAACTGAAAGACTAAAAAAAAGAAACGACACGAGAGGAAACGGAAGAGTCACAGATGGAAGACAGAATGGATGTAGTAGGGTGGTAAAGGGGACGAGGAGACGAGGGTATAGGTGAAGAGGATACAATGGGTTATGGAAGAGTAAATAGAAAACATGACTAAAGGAAAGCATGGGAGAGAGAGAGAGAGAGATAGAGAGATAGATAGAGAGATAGATAGATAGATAGATAGATAGAGAAATATGTGGGAAGGATGGATGAAAGATGGGGCAATAATGAGAATCGGGAAGAATGGAGAAAATCCTAGAAGAATGGGGCAGAGAAAGTGGTGAAGGAAGGATGGATGGATGGAAAGGAATGCATGGTGGGAGGAAGCGGTATGACACACACACACACACACACACACACACACACACACACACACACACACACACACACACACGGTTATGCCTAAAAATGTAAAGAATATTTACCTTATATTTATATGTACATGTATATGTACTAGAATATGTAACCATGGCAATAAATTTACTTACTTACTTACTTACACACACACACACACACACTTGAGCATCATTACTTTACAAATACACTGTTTTCTTGTGTCATTAAGGTCGTATTTATCATTATCTGAGCATAACATACTATAATTATATGCCTCCTTGTCTGCCCTCCTCTCTGTCTGTCTGTCTGTTCAGCTGCCAACTCGTTTACTTGTGCCTCACCTTTGCCAAGTTGATGGTATCTACTAACCCATCTGCTTGCTAACAACTATTTTACCTGCCAAATTAACCTCAGATGACTGTCTCTCTCTCTCTCTCTCTCTCTCTCTCTCTCTCAAAACATTATCTAAACTAACTACACTTTCCACCTGCCATATCATCTGCTCGCTATGATTCATCTACGGTACATACTAACTAACTAACTCATCTGATCGCAAACCCATTTACCTGCTAATTTGACTTCCTATCTACTTATTCATTACTATTTTATCTTGTTAATTATCAGAATACAGGGCAACATGTCTCTACTTCTTACATACTGTCTCTCTGATATTATACCTGCCTGCTAACATGCCTGCCTTCCTATACAACTCAATCTTCTGCCTGTTAATTCGCCTGTCAAGTGGACAAGGTTTTTTTTTCTAATCACCTACATACAATATGATTCCCACTCTCTCTACCTTCAACATCCATCCAGTACCTGTCTGTATTAATCCTCTTTATGGACTCCAGTGTCAAGTTGTTATATTTATATTTATCTTTAATTTTCTCCCTCATCTGTCTACCTGTCAATAACTAACTTGCCCTTCTGTGACCTTGACTGCAGCAGCGCCGCCGCCAAATGCTTTGCCAGCTTTGCTCCTCTAATTGCATTCCTTTCTTTCCTTCTCAGTCCTCTTTCCTTCCCCTCAATATTCTTCCTCGTCTTCTCCAACTTTTCTCCTCCATCTCCTACAAATTTTTCTCCTGGTCAATTTCATTTTCCTCGCTGTTCGTGGAATATTCGAGGCGTTTCACGAGTCTGGTGCCACGAAATGTTACGAAACGAATTCTTAAAAAACTAGTTACTTTTTTGCGTTCCGTGCCTCTAGAATTTAGGGTATATCGTGTTATAAACTGAGGTAGGCTGGTTCAAGATATAGTTTGAATGAACCAGCGTGCGTCCTATTCATCCACATATAGGTTTACACACACTGAAACAAAGTATGTACAACACAATACCACCAGTGTTGTTGGTGGCAAACCTGGAGCAACTGATTCCTCCAAATTATTCAAAACAACAAGATAACATTATATTTACTCATGGGTTCTATTTCCTGACATAATTAAGTTGGAGGAATCAATGAACTCGAGTATTAAAAGTGAAGAAGGGTGTAGTCTAAATTGATCCTCATAAAAACTAACTTATTGATATTTTTTTTACGTTATAACTGGGGAGGAATCTCGTGGATATTATATTTCTATATTGGCCATTCGAGTAGGTACTGTATTTTGGTGACGTTGCCTCTACAGGATGAGAAGGGATATCCAATAAACGAACCCTACCAGGTCAAACTCAATTCCTCGTCCCATCTCCTGTCCCATTTCTCTACTTTGCTTATCTTTCTTGTTTCTCTCTCTCGGTCACTCTGTCTTTCCTTCCTTTTTTTTCTTTTTCTCTCGTTCAATATCTTGTTCTCTCCAGTTCTTTGCTTCTCTTCTTCTTCCTTGCTCTCTCTTTCGTCCCTTTCTTCTTGTTTCATGTCCCTTCTACTTCGACACCTTGCATCCAATGACGTGCAAATTTCCTCAATCTCACTTACTTTCATAATAATAAATCAACATTCGTCTTGTGATCATGAATATTTTAAAATGTCATTAAATTGCATCTGCCGGCATTTTTTTATTAACTACCATAAAACAAAACAAAATTATTCACTAAACAAATTCAAAATATAATTTGTTTGTGTTTTGTTTCATCAATCCTTTGCCACTTACGGAGTCCTTTAACCATCAAATTCCTCCTCTTAAATGTAGGAATGAGGTGTGTGTGTGTGTGTGATTACCTTACTGGGTTCCTTAAGGTGTATCCATCTGCCTCACCTCTGTCACTTCACCTTTATTCTGGTATAACGAGCCAACATTATCCACCTCAACCACACTCAAGGCTTGTAAAGAAGGCCTGTCTGAAACTGTCTATTATTTCATTATCTCTCTCTCTCTCTCACACACACACACACACACCAACACTGTGGACCCAGATGCGGAATCAGCACTTGCGTCAGGTACTGTCGTCAATCAGGCAGCCTCCACACTCCAAAGATCAGATCACATTCTCCCCTTGTTATCCACCTTCTCTCATCCCCTATAACACACATGCTTGTCTATTAAAGATATTATATTCTACCGGTATGTCAAAAGTAGAAATATCAGTTATCAAAGTGAAACTCTGTCGTCAACGAGTCTGAGTCAAACCCTTAATTCACACATCCATGCTACTGTGAATATCTTGATGAAGCGATACGCGGATTTCGTTCTCGTCCTGCGCACTGTGTACAACTCTTTTCCCTCTAGGCTTTACTTTTCACTTTGGTGTTAGGTGTGGTGATGCTCAGACCAGCCCAGAATTACAGTAATGTCAAAGATGTGCCTCATAACACCTATCGGCGATATACAGTAGCTTAGGAGTTTATGATACCACGTAGTAGACTATGGTGTTTTGAATAGTCATGGAGTTTAAGCTTGGTATTTGTAGCTCTTCTCACGATCCCTCATCATTACACCCATCCAAAGATCTACCGTACAGCCGTGGCACATAATCCTTGACCAAACTTCCCTTTACACCCTAACTAACTAACTTTTTCACTCCCCCTTCCATGCACACCACAACTCGCCCCCATCCCTATATACCCCATGCACACCACAACTCGCCCCCATCCCTATATACCCCATCCACACCACAACTCGCCCCCATCCCTATATACCCCATGCACACCACAACTCGCCCCCATCCCTATATACCCCATGCACACCACAACTCGCCCCCATCCCTATATACCCCATGCACACCACAACTCGCCCCCATCCCTATATGCCCCATGCACCCAACAGCCCTGCCAGGCCTCTTCCACCTCCCAGTACAGTACCTAATAATTCAGGTCATGTGAACTCCTTCTCATTCACGTAATAATGGATGGGTGTGTTCAGTGATAGCCTCGAGCCTCGTGTAAATACATGGCATAATTCATTCAGAGGATGTGAGGTCGGTGTGTTGACTCTTCGCTCTCTTCTGTGTCTTTCGTTTTTTTCTCTTTCTCGCTTCATATTAATTTTTTTTAACATCTACATTCACCATTTTTTCTTCTACCTTCATCATTTCTCTATCCGCTTTACTATGTTTCCTTCACTTCTTAACGTTGTCTCCATCTCGCTTCACTCACCATTTCGGTTTGTCTCCGTTTATTTGTTTGTTTGTGTGTGTGTGTGTGTATAGAGATGAAAGAGATATGGACCAGAGGGAGGAAACAAGTGAATAAAAGAGCAGAGAAACAGAAAGAATAAAAAGAAAGCAAAGAAAATACGGAGGGGAAGGAAGAGAAAGATATAATCCTTCACAGAGTTTGGAGGTAAAAGGTGAAGAGAAGGAAGGAAGGAGAGGTAAGTGGGAGAGGGAGAAAGTAGTAGGGAGAGAAGAATACAAGGTGGAGATAAGTGGGAGAGGGAGAATATAAGGTGGAGATAAGTGGGAGAGGGAGAAAGTAGTAGGGAGAGAAGAATATAAGAGAATATAAGGTGCATGGTGGTATAAGGAAAAAATTGACGTTGGGGAAGAGGTGGAATATATGACAGGGAGGAGGGTAGAAAAAAAGGTGGAAAAGTTAGGTAGGGGAAATATGATATTATGAGCCGAGGAAAAATTGGAGGGTAGGAGGAGGGGAGATATAGGGGAGAGAAGGAGAGGGGAGAGAAGGAGAGGGGAGATATAGGGGAGAGAAGGAGATGGGGAGATATAGGGGAGAGAAGAGGATGGGAGAGAAGGAGAGGGGAGATATAGGGGAGAGAAGGAGAGGGGAGATATAGGGGAGGGAGATACAGGGGAGAGAAGGAGAGGGGAGAGAAGGAGAGGGGAGAGAAGAAGGGAGATATAGGGGAGAGAAGAGGATGGGTGGGTAAGTAGGTCATAAAACTAGGGTAATGTAATGAAGGGGAGATAAGGAGGGGAAGCAGATAACAGGGTGAGTGGGAGTAAGTGGGTGAGTGAGAGGTGAGGTCAGGAAAGAGGGGGGTGTGGGGGCTCAATGGAAGAGAGGGAGGGGATGGACGGGAAGGGAGTAGTCAGTCAGAGGGGAAAGGAGAGGGGGTGGAAGGGAAGGGAGTATTCAGAGAGGAGAGAAAGGTGTGTGTGTGTAAATGGATGAGACAGGATAAGGGAGTTGAGAGGAGCAGCTATATAGGAATACCTTTTAACTCCTAATTCCATACCTTCTCACTCCCATTTCCATACCTTTCAACTATTTCCATCCACACGTTACTTAGCCTGTCACTCCTTCCATCCACACGTTACTTAGCCTGTCACTCGTTGCCTCCATTCTCTCCTCAGACTCCTCCATCAGTCAACACTTACCTGAGGGAAGGAAAATTAACAGGATTAGTTAACGAGTTCAATGTAATTATAATGTTATTTTTAACTTTAATTCCTCGACAACTGTAAACTGTCTTGACAATGGTGGACGAGAGAGAGAGAGAGAGAGAGAGAGAGAGAGAGAGAGAGAGAGAGAGAGAGAGAGAGAGAGAGAGAGAGAGAGAGAGAGAGAGAGAGAGAAAGAGGAAGAGAGATAGAAAAAAAAAAGAGAAAGAGAAAAAGAAAGAATTAGAGAGATAAACACTTAAGATAAAATAGCAACACAGTAACGGTAATAATTTATAGAATGAAATAATGAGGATTTGTTTATTGTCTGTGCAGTGCCTCAAGTGCCTAAACAGTAAATATTTGTGTTACCTCTTATGGGGGCTAATAAAAGATAGATAGATAGCGTCGGTGAATTGGGATGCCATAAATTTCTCCAAACTGAGTCACAAAACACAAACAAATTACCGTCAGGGAGTTTGTGTCATGCATGCTTTTATTTATTTTTTTTACCCACATCACCCACATATACTTTTGGTACATTGGAGTGCCTTGATTCCTCCAAAGTATGCCAGAAAACAAACAAAACCAGAGGAACAAATATAATGTTGTTGCTTGGAATAGTCTAGAGGAATAATTGGCTCCGGATTTACCGACACTATTATATCTTCCCCTTTACGTGTGGCAAGAAAAAAGTGGAGAGTTGGTAACAGGTAACAGGAGTTTCATTTTACGACCGACCTTGTCTTATTTTGGGTCAGATCTCAAAATAATACTCTCCCACGCTCGGGAAATGTACAGTCGGCGGCAGAAGTCTTGTCGCCTCACTTGCTTCACCGAGACAAGCAGTGTTCATGGACTCGAGAAATACATACGGTTTCTTCACTTAATAATCTCGAGTCTATGAACATCGCGTGCCTCGGTGAAACAAGTGAGGCGACAGGACTTTTGCCGCCGACTGTACACTACACACACGTGACTTCTCTCTCATATTTCCTGCCAAGCCTCCCACGATACAACACAATTTTTTTATTCTTATACATGATCTGTACTTAATTAAATGATGTACAGTTGCAGACACAAGAAACGGACACTTAAAAGGGGCCACTCATGTAGCATAATGGACGATGTGTGTGTGTTTTGGTGGTGTGTCGTATCCTATATAATAATATGCTCCATGAGTGGCCAGTTGTAAGTGTATTTCTTTTATATTTCCGCAACCGTACACTAGAAGGGTGTAAACAAGTGGTGTGTTGTGTCTGGGTAGGAGAGGGAGTGTCACAACGAACCAACTTTTCAGAAATTTTGAGTGACGAAACGTAATGTTATAAAGCACTGTGTGGGAAAAACAATGAAAGCCAATGATTCCTACAAAACTGTCTCTATATAATTATATACTACTCAACATAACCATATATCCCTGAGGTCGTTTGTTTACCAGCTTAGTTTGGTAATATCCGTAGGCCTTCATTACATCACTTGATTACTTCGTTAATTTAATTCGTACTCCTACTACAATAGAGTTTGACCATTAGTGGCCTCTAATGTGTCCCAGATTAATTATATTCAACAACCACGTTCAAAGCATTCCCAAACCCATATATTGTCAATACCTGGTCATTCACCCCCCCAAAACAAAAATACACACACACACATTTGTACGTATACGTTCACATTAACTTAAAAATGGGGAAAAGTTGGGTGAGAGGCAAGAATACTGATGTGTTTAACAGTGTTAGAACATAATGGGGAGTGGGAAGGGAGGAGGAGGAGGAGGAGGAGGAGGAGGAGGAGGAGGAGGAGGAGGAGGAGGAGGAGGAGGGAAGAGGAGGTATAGTGTGTGAGGAGAATAAGAAGGTAAAGAGAAGTTCATCTAAGAGAATGAGAGAATGGAAGGGGAAGAGGTGTGAATAAGATGAGAAAGGATGATGGAAGTGTCGGAGAGAAGAGAAGAACAACGTCGTAGGAAGGAGCTAAATAGGTTCTGTGATAAATAGGACCCGGAGAAAAGGTGGGGAGTGAGTGGGGACGAAGGAGAGAAGACTGAGGCGTGAGAGGAGCACAAAAGAGAGGGAGGAGATGGAGAGGTGTTGGGTTGAAAGAAAAAAAGGAGAATGAGGCAGAGAGCAAGGAGGAGGAGCGATAAGGAGATAAGAGTGAAAAGAGGAAGGTGGAGAGATGAGAGGAAGAAGAGGAAGGTGGAGAGATGAGAGGAAGAAGAGGAAGGTGGAGAGATGAGAGAGGAAGAAAAGGAAGGTGGAGAGATGAGAGGAAAAAAAGGAAGGTGGAGAGATAAGAGAGGAAGAAGAGGAAGTTGGAGAGATAAGAGAGGAAGAAGAGGAAGGTGGAGAGATAAGAGAGGATGTTACAACAGTGTGTGTGTGTGTGTGTGTGTGTATACAGAGCTGGTGGCACCCTTCCTCCACACCCCAGTCACAAGACACCACCAATTTACACCCTTCTACAGTACACCTCACATTTTCACCAGTCTCGTCTCCCTCTCGACACACACACACACACACACATCTGGCTGGCTTTCACTCCTACACACTACACAACTTGCCAGGGTGGGTGGGTGGGTGGCTGGTTCCTCTCGTTACCACAGACAAGTTTCGTAATTTCACCCCATATCTGGACAAGTCGTTACACACACGCACACACACACACACGCACACACACACACACGCACACACACACACACACACACACACACACACACACACACACACACACACCGTGAGGGAGGTGGTAAGGAACATGAAGGTAAAATATCTATATATATATACCCTTCCTTCTCTTAAAATAGAAAATGACAGGGAACCCATAAAGGAAAAATTTCACAATACACTCAACTCCCCACTTGACATCTGTGAGAGAAAGAAAGTCGAGGTCAATAAGGAGAGTCACAACACAACATACATATATCAGCCTTCCACGAAAACTTTGTATATATCTATAGAGCCATGCAGTGCTACCAACCAAACATAGATACAGTGCTACAATGTCGATAAACACACAATGTCTTGTTTATGGGAAAAGTCAGTTGTTACAAATACTAGTTACAGTCCAAATAACACTACAATGACGTGTAGAATTTAACTATATTTATTATTTATTTATATTGTAGCGGCAACCACATTTCTTTTATTACATTGCATATGAATTTCTATATCTCTAACCTGGAATATATATGCTTATAAAAAGGCTGGCCTCAATATATATCCTAAATGAAAACTATTATGTAGCTACTCTTAATTGACTATAAATAAATGTTTCAAAATGACGATAACAACTCAAATAGGTTTTTTTGTTTTTTCAACTCTGATCCTCCGTCCCAAGTCTTTTTTTCCATTTTTTAAGAGCCCTGTGATCGTGTATAAAAAAATGGAGGGCTTTTGATTCCACCTAACCATGCCACGAAACAAGCTCCTTCCCTATAGGTGGTGTTTCGTGGCCCTATTTGAAGGACTCGTTTACCTCCAATTTTCTGACTACGACACAAGACATCAGCTATCAAGAGGAAGAGTTTAGTGTTGGTAAATATGGAGCAACTGAATCCTCCACACTATTCTAAGCAACAGAACACCATTATTTTATCTCTTCTGGCACCATGGTCCTAGCATACGTTGGAGGACTCGAGGCACTCCAATGTAACAAAAAAGAATTACCCCCTTTTAACCAAGACAAAAATGGCGACAAAAAAGGAGAAAATATCCATGTGAAAAAAGAGAAAAAACTGATAGTACCTTAAAAAAAAACTGATAGTACCTTAAAAAAAACTGATAGTACCTTAAAACCAACTAAGGACGAGAAACCACTAAGAGAAGGAAGGCAACACTGTGGGTAAAGTTGTACAGGTGTTTCATTCACACACAACACGCGAACACAAAGTGGTCTGACCAAACTTTTAATGTGTGTGTGTAACGAGTAGAATGTGAAGACTGGCTGTGTGTGTGTATGCAAGTGTGTGTGTAAGTGTAAGTGTGTGTGTGTGTGTAAGTGTAAGTGTGTGTGTGTGTGTGTGAGAGTAGAATGTGAAGACTAATTGTGTGTGTGTGTGTGTGTGTGTGTGAGTAAAATGTGAAGACTGATTGTGTGTGTGTGTGTGTGTGTGTGTGTGTGAGTAAAATGTGAAGACTGATTGTGTAAGTGAGAGAAATATGAATGATCTGCGACAAGTTTGATGGTGATGACTGAGTAGTGCATGCGGGTCTGTGATTGAAATGTGACTCTCTCGTGTGTGTGTGTGTGTGTGTGTGTGTACTCTTCCCCTCCCTCATAGTAATAACACAACGCTATATATATATATATATATAAGGTTAGCGGCGTTCAGTGAGTGTGTTGAAACTGTACAAATAACACTCCAGACTATTTATTTATTGTAGGTTAATAAATGGAGGGCTACTAATTCCCATATATTATTTTTATTATATTTATTTCCTGGTATCTTTTGGAGGAATCAGTGGCCCTCAAGAGTAAGACTATTAACCTAAACCTTCTATTCTCTTATTAACGATTTGCATGATTGTTGTTGTTGCCTGGTTTGTTTCTGGCGTGTATAATAGTAACACGAGTTTCTCCCCAGTGATAGTCGTAGATAAGGACAGCAAAGTAGAAGGCTAGGTAGGGGATGGGAAAAATAAGTAGGTAGGGGATGGGAAGACTAGGTGGTGGAGTAGTGGGTAGTGGGTGGGAAGAAAAAGTAGGTAGGGGGTGGGAAAAATAAGTAGGTAGGGGGTGGGAAGACTAGGTGGAGTAGCGGGTAGTGGGTGGGAAGAATAAGTAGGTAGGGGGTGGGAAAAATAAGTAGGTAGGGGGTGGGGAAAATAAGTAGGTAGGGGATGGGAAGACTATGTGAAGTAGTGGGTAGTAAGAATAAGTAGGAAGGGGGTGGGAAGACTAGGTGGAGTAGTGGGTAGTGGGTGGTAGTGGTGGAGGTAAGGCTGGGTGGCTGGCTGTCCGTGTTGATCCGAGGTGGGCCAGCAGTTCGATCGATCCACCCCGCGACCTTGATGTGTGTCAGTGTGTTTACATGTGACGTCACACCCGCTCTCCACCTCTCCCTCACCCCCTTCCCCTCCTCTCTCCCTCTTCCCCCCCTCCCTCACCCTCTTCCCCGCCTCTCTCTCACCCTCTTTCCCCCTCGTACCAATACTGTACCTTCTTTCTACCTTCCTTCAATCTTATCATTTATATTTTCTATCCGTTTTGCCTCCATTCTCTCCCTCCATCTCTCCTTATCCTCATTATCATTACTTATTGTCTTCCTTTTCTCCATCCCTCCACCATTATTTTCTCTGTTCCTTTTACTTTTTTCCTACCCCTATTTTCCTTCCTTGTGCATATTATACCTTCTTTCCTCCATACTTGACTTTTTCCATCTCATACGGCAAAGACAAAAATAAATTGTCTGTGTACATAGTATTAGCTGAAGTATTTATCCTCTATGTCCTTCAATATCCTTCCTCTTGTTACATAGAGTATTATCCTCACTATATAACTATGTAGTGTAAATGGATAAGGCTGTCATAATAAACAACTTTACTGTATATATGAATAAACATGTTAATCTTAATATATTAGTATCTTATCTCCTTCCCCCCCTCCCTCCCTCTTGCTTCAACCATCACTTACCTCTTATAATATATCCTCCCCTCTCCCACCATCCACTTCTTCCATCCATCCCCTCACCCACCATCCACTTCTTCCATCCTTCCCCTCACCCACCATCCTCCTCACTCCTCCTCCTCCTTTGCTACACATTCCCCTCAATCATTCTCTGGCCACTGACCCCTTCCAACCTCTTCACATCTTTCACAAATTTCCTTCTTCCACTTCCATTGCTATTGACTACATATATATAACTTACATCACAATACCATGCACTTTGACGGAATATTTTTGAACAATCCCTTTTTATCACGACTCATTTCAATATATTAAGTTTCCTATATACTTTTCATCACGACTCATTTCAATATATTCATTATCCTATATACTTTTTATCACGACTCATATCAATATATTCATTATCCTATATACTTTTCATCACGACTCATTTCAATATATTCATTATCCTATATACTTTTTATCACGACTCATATCAATATATTCATTATCCTATATACTTTTTATCACGACTCATTTCAATATATTCATTATCCTATATATTTTTTATCACGACTCATTTCAATATATTAATTATCCTATGCCTCATTTATGTCTTCGATTCTTTTCTCTTCCCCTCTCACTGACGATATATTTTCCTTGCCCCTTGTGCTACCACCCATCCTCCATCATCTCCAACATGATTCACCATACTTTCCTCACCATCTTTTGCTACCCATTCATTCATTCATTACCTCCATCACGATTCTCTCTTTCATCCTATATTGCCATCACATAACGCAATGGGTTGAAGGCTGGGAAAGTAGGGTACGGTATGGCAGTGTGTGTGTATGGGTGTGTGTGTGTGTGTGTGTGTGTGTGTGTGTGTGTGTGTGTGTGTGTGTGTGTGTGTGTGTGTGTGTGTGTGAGAAGGTCGTGAGGCCATACTCTTGTAAAACCAGGCTTGTGTGTGTGTGTGTGTGTGTGTGTGTGTGTGTGTGTGTGTGTGTGTGTGTGTGTGTGTGTGCTCTCTTCTCTAGGTCACGAACTGAATAGGGTACAGAATGGGAAACGGATGAGATTAAACATACGGTAGGAAAAGTAAATAATAATTAAGCACGTACTGCACATATATAATAAGTAAACGATAACAGTGAACAAAAGTAATGTGTACCGACAAAAAGACCGCTAGATAACGCAGACGAGTAATAAATAAATAAATAAACACTGACACTGAGTGAGAGATGGTTAGAAATAGAGTGTGAGGTGTTTTAAGATGAAGTGAGAGGTGTTTTAAGATGGGGTTAGAAATAGACTGACGGGTGCTTGGAGATATAGAGTGAAAGGTGCTGCTTGGAGATGAGACAGAGATGTGCTTCTTAGATTATGGAGTGAGAGGTGTTTAGAGATGGAGTGAGATAGGAATGACAACAGAGGGTGAGAAAACAGAAGTGGTCTCATGCATTACCCTGACAATCACTGACTGACTGACTGACTATGGGTGTTGCGAGAGAGAGAGAGAGAGAGAGAGAGAGAGAGAGAGAGAGAGAGAGAGAGAGAGAGAGAGAGAGAGAGAGAGAGATTGGTGAGGGTGAGTGAACGAGTTGTCAGTGAGAGAGAGTGGAGAGAATGAATGAATAGCAGAGTTAAGTTACAGAGGAGACACACACACACACACACACACACCATGCTGTTTAAACGAAATTGTCTGGCCTTAACAGAACACCATTATTTTTGTTAATCTGGTCCTGTTTCCTGGCATACTTTGGAGGAATCAAGGCACTCCAATGTACCAAAAGTATACTCTCCCCTTAAGGTGGATGGGGAGAGAAGTGAGAAAGATGAAATGACAGTAAGTAAAGGGTGGGACAAAAGTTAATGCGTACTGCGAAGACATGAGATAGAAGGATTAGGTGACTGAGTATCTAGCTGTGGGAAAGGGTTGTATAAGAGATGAAACAAGTGTGTGTGTGTGTGAGTAAAAGAACGAGTGGTGCTTATTGGGTCAAGGTCAGTGGAAAAACAGGTGGTGCCAAATGATGATAAGTGATGACGGTTGGTCCTCTCTCTCTCTCTCTCTCTCTCTCTCTCTCTCTCTCTCTCTCTCTCTCTCTCTCTCTACTGTTTCATATATATTTTACTCACACCATGCACATACCATCTGTACGTGGCATCCTCTTTCTCCCCTTTCCTCTGTAAACCCTGATTTTTTCTCACTGTCTCTTATTTATGGCTTCATCCAATTAGCACCTGTCCTGTACCTTTGATATTTCCCTCTCTCTCACTCTCTCTCTCTCTCTCTCTCTCTCTCTCTCCACACATATCCTCTTTACTTTCCTCTTCACTCTCCTTATCAACTTAGCTCTCTCTCTCTCTCTCTCTCTCTCTCTCTCTCTCTCTCTCTCTCTCTCTCTCTCTCTCAATGTATCAGTTTATGTAAGCTGTATAAACTTAACTGGCAAGGGGGAGAATCTTGGGTTTCAATACCTACTAGCCTCACTAATACTCTGAACCAATTGATTAACACGCTCTCATGTCAATATTAGAAACGTCGAGTCATAATGAAATACAGTCTATACGTCAAATGACTTCAACTCCACTACCACCGTACCATTAAGGGGGTGGGGTGGGAATAGGGGGACAGGCTTGGGGTTTTGAGGGGTGCAGGAGTAAGGGGACTGGCTTGGGAGGTTAGGGGGCTGCGGGTATAGGGGGACAAGCTTTCTACCCCCCACCCTCCAAGCCTGTCCCCCTATTCCCGCACCCCCCCAGTAACCCCCCCCCCCTACTCCCACACACCATTAGCTAATACATACTCAGTCAGACCTGGTTGACGCACATGTGTACAATAATTTAATACTTCAGTCCTCTTATGGATAGGTTCAAAATATTATAATTATGGTGTTGGATTGTCTCGACGCTGATCAGGGCCCGTATTATATCATAGGAAAGTTCACTCCTACGTTAGATGCTATTTTTTTTGGTAAGCGTTTATTGATGGCAAGGACTGAAACCATAACATAGACTCGTATATCAATTTTCAAGACGAGGAACTTTGTCAACTGCTTCCAAATTTTGCCCAGGTCAGTAATGCAAACATACGAACAAGTGCGTCTAGATAGAAATGTTAAAACTGCAACCTCATTCTGAATCGACATAGCCTAGACAACACGTACTGTATATACTGTAAATTGTAACCCGGGCAACCTTTCCACTACACTATATATTATTCCATACAGCAACCACCGACATACATACATACAACCTTTCCACTACACTATATATTATTCCATACATCAACCACCGACATACATACATACAACCTTTCCACTACACTATATATTATTCCATACAGCAACCACTGACATACATACATCCACCCTTTAGTCACGCAGCTCTAACTTCCTCAATGAGCCACCAACACTATCATTTATCTTAACTAAGCTTTCTTCCTTCCTTCCTTTGCAGTCAGTCACACGCCGTCACCACCAGCCTCGCCACAATGACTACCATTACTCAACCAAACAGCCAGCATCCTCTCGCCACAAACGTTGCCATAACTTATTTACCGCCACCAAATAAAGCCACTCAAACGAAATTTCAAGTAGCAGGTATTAGCCAGCAACAAGCTTTCGTTCAGTGTATACCGTAGTTGGTATTATCCAGTGTATACCGTAGTTGGTATTATCCAGTGTCAAGGACTGGGTGTTACAATAGTCTACCTGGACTAATTACAGCCCAACAATATAGGTGAGCATAAAATATGGAGGTCCAACAAGTTCTGTTAAATGAGAAACACGCACGAAAAATTTGATAATTAATTGCTTGGAGATGGGAATGTGAGGGAAATAAAATCGCGAAAAATACAAGTGTTCCCTCCACCACTGGCTAAAAGTTACTAAATTGCAAATTCCCTGTTCTAGAGAAGTCACAACAAGGAGGCAAGTAATGAGCACGGACACTATGTACGTACAGTACGGCATTTGGAGATCAATAGCTCAACCGAGTGTGAAAACGGACTTTTGCCATGAAGAAGTGAACGAGCAGTCGCATACTGAGCTGCTCTAGCCTATATACATGCAGCTATAAAATAACACACATATAAATCACCATAAAACAAACACAACAAAACCACAAACATATAAATCACCATAAACCAACATAAAAACACCACACTAACCACAGACCTGTAAACCGAGAGGAGATGTATAGTAAGAGAGGATACCCCCCCCCCCCCACCGACCACCACAACCACCACCACAAAGGAAGCTTCAAGAAGGTTTCCCCTGAGGTCAGCAAAGGTCAAACGTAGGCCGCATATGTTGAGGCCTTTCATTTTGTAGACAAGTAAATTCTCTTTGGGCTTTCATCGCGTCGACACCAAAACCACATCCAGAGGAGTGTGTTGAAGTGTTTAGGAACATCTTTCTTGCCTTGTTACTTTAAACTTTAGCGGTCGTGTGAATAGGATTCCTCAAACGCTTTACAGTATAGGTCAACATTAAATAATATGTTATGAATTTAAGAATATTCGACCACCAGGGAGTGACGTATACTTTTCCTCAACTCCATGGAAAATATGTAAATAATTAAACTTTATATAGGGTACTCGCGATCAACCATGTACAATACCACAACAAAAGTATCGACCCTCTTGAAAAATCAGCGATGTGATCTGAAACATGACCACGACACGAGTGACCCAAGACTTATGATTTCAAAACTACCTACAATATACCTTCTGTGTGCCGATACTTTTTTGAGGTACTGTACACTCGATACCTACACATTAATATTGCAATACCTATACAGCCTAATATAATCTCAACATGCACGAGAGAGAGAGAGAGAGAGAGAGAGAGAGAGAGAGAGAGAGAGAGAGAGAGAGAGAGAGAGAGATTCAGCTTTCTCCTACCCTCTATACACACACCGTATAGGTAATGATGGGGTGGGAGAGAAGGGGAACTTTACATAGTCGAAGGTTAATGACGTATAATTAGAGGGGTAACATCCTGACCCGAGTAAGGTGATGGTGATGGTGGAAAGTTTGGGTGACGGTGATACAAGTGATAGGTCATGGTGAAGAGATGGTGGAGGATGAGAAAGGTGTGATGATGAAGAGATGGTGGAGGTTGAGAAAGGTGGTGGTGGTGATGATGATGGTGGAGGATGAGAAAGGTGGTGATGATGGTGATGATGGAGCAATAGTCTCACTGGCTGGTGGAGGATGAGTGTGGGTAATAATGATGGTGAAGAGATGGTGGAGGATGAGTGTGTAATGATGGTAGAGGTGAAAAGTCTGGGAATTATATATATATCATAATAAAAAACATTGGTGGTGTTGGATAGATTTATTGAGGATGTAGCGGTAAGGGATGCATGGAAGATCCTGTGGTTGACTGTGCAGGTGGTAATAAAGTGAAAAGTAAGTTGGGTGGGTGGGTGGCATTGGACAGATTGATGGGTGGTGATCGTGGGTGTAAAGAAAAATTGTGATACAGATTATAATAGTATAGAAAGGATGTAGTGGTGATATGGGCAGCAGGTATACAGTAGAAAGTGGAGGGGTAGTTAGAAAAATGGTGATACAGATTTTAATAGTATAGAAGGGGCTTGGCTTGGTGGTGGTATGGGGCAGCTGATATAGAAAGTGGAGGGGTGTTCAGGAAATGCCATCATCCTTACAATGGTTGACGTTTTAAAGAAGACTATAGTGTATTGTGTTCTCATAATGGACAACAGTTTTATAGACTATTGTAACATACGGTGGAGGAGGGCAACAGGAATATTAAAAGACGTAGTGTATAATAATAATATGTATTCTGAGGGATAATTGTATAGTGGATAATTGTGGTGGTGGTGGTTAGTGGTTACGTGTACAATTACTGCATGCTGGAAGTAATTACAAAACCTGTAGTTATGTGTCATAATGGATTATTTGGCCATCATAAATAAACAGAAGTGTTGTGTAATAACATGTTCGTTTGGTTGAAAAATGTATCCGTGTACTGATGCAAGATAAATGTGTGTGTGTGTGTGTGTGTGTGGTGTGTGTGTGTGTGTGTGTGTGTACGCGCGCTAAAATATATCCGTCTCATGTGTTGAATGAAAACGTGTTTGTTGAAATATGACTTGGTTTCACTGTGTTGCAAGAACAATAGCAAACAAAGCTGTATTTACGTTAAAAATAAAATAATAATGTGTCATGTTTTTCATCTTCTGCCGCGCTCATAATCTCTCTTTGATGACGAAAGTTGACTTATCTGGAACTGATTTCGAAAAGGTTACTCTCACATAAAAGTCCAGTAAAAAAAAAAAAAGTTGTCACGAAAAAAAATACATATATATATATAGTATAATGTATGTATGATGATGAGAGTGAGTATAGAGGAACATGAGGTCAGGAGATGATAGCTATGTATGTTTATGTATAGTGCTTCAAGATGAGTACATACATACATACATACACACATGAGTGACGTAAGCCTCAGTGAGAGTGACATACCAATGAAGACTGTAAAGGTGAAGGTACTGTAGAAGACAAAGGTGACCTGACCCTACCTTCCTACCTTCCTTCCTTCACTGACGATACGTATAGGTGAGGTAATGAATCAAACCAGAGAGTTGAGTTGTGGAGTTATGAATGATACTGGATGGATGACATGAAGGAAACACCATACGATACTGGATGATGTGAAGGAAATACCATTGTTACTCATGAATTATGGCCTCTGTCTGCCTCCTGTTTTTTTGTTTTTTTTCTCAGTGGTAGTGGTTTTCTCTTCCTGTATTTCTTTCGTTCGTTCGTTTCCATGATTGTGAGACTTTATTTCCCGTTCATTGTTAAAGAAGAAGAAGATGAAGAGTGTTGCTGTACGCTATCATCATGTTTCGGCATATTTCTTTTCTGTCTGTTGTCCAAGTTTTTTTTTTTTTTTTTTTTTTTTTTCGCAATTATCATGAACTTTTAAAACACTGTCAGTCCCCGAGAAGATATTTCGTGAGCTTCATAACTCTTCCCTGTTTAGTCGAAAACGAAAATATATAAGACAGCAGTGGTGAGAAATGAGAAGTGTACATCCTTTCAGAGGAAATTAACACACCGAAGAGTATTGGCAAAAATAAAATAAAAAAAAATAAAAATAAAAACAAACCTACAACATTCACAAATTTTATCTTGAGTTAAAATTTTCTACTTCAATAAATAAAACATTAAAGTGTGTATTAATAAAGTGAAAATTATTCTATAATATAACGAAAACATTATCGAATATTAATCTACCTATATATGGTGTTCTATCACATGAGAAAAGATAAGAAGGGAGGGAGAGAAGGGGAGGTAAGCGAATGAGGAAAGAGAATAAAGAAAAAGAGAATAAAGAAAGAGAATAAAGAAAAAGAGAAGAGAAAGAGAAGAGAAAACTTAAAGGTGATTGGAAGTAGTGGGAAGAAAAAGGGTTGAGAATGAAGAAGAAAACATGGAAGGGAGGAAAGTTCGAAAGGAAGAAAATGAGGAAAAGAGAGAGAGAGGAGAGAGAGAGAGAGAGAGAGAGAGAGAGAGAGAGAGGAGAGAGAGAGAGAGAGAGAGAGAGAGAGAGAGAGAGAGAGAGAGAGAGAGAGAGAGAGAGAGAGAGAGAGAGAGAGAGAGAGAGAGAGAGAGAGAGAGAGAGATAGCAGCACAAAATAAGCCATTATGTAGCCCGGTATTGACCAGTGGAGCCTCTTGAGCAGACCAACAAGGAAGGGGACTATACTGTATGCTGCCTGTGTGTGTGTGTGTGTGTGTGTGTGTAGGAGGGCAGAGGCAAGGCAAGACAAGACGAGGCAGCAGGAGGTGTGTGTGTGTGTGTGTGTAGGAGGGCAGAGACAAGGCAAGGCAAGACGAGGCAGCAGGAGGTGGTGTTGGTGAACAATGAAAAGGCAGGCAGGAGGTGGGAAAAATATGACGAGGAAGTAGAAAGAAAGAGGAAGAGGGATGGAGATGGGAAGGATGAGGGAGATGGGAAGGATGAGGGAGATGGAAGAGGTAAGGAGATAGGATGGAGAAGAGAGAAAGGATGGTGGGAGAAAAGAAGAGGGAGGGAGGAGGTAGGAAATAGGAGAAAGGAAAATGAAGAGGAGAGAGGAAATAGGAAGTGGGAGGGAAGGAAAATGCAGAGATTCAAGGAAGCGAGAAATAAGAGTGATTGAAATGGGAAGGGAGCGAGACGAAGGATGGAAACAAAAAGTAGGAAGAAGAGAAGGGATGAAAAGACGAAGAGAGAGGAAGAAGAGAAAGGGATGGAAAGAAAGAGAAGGAAGAAGAGAAGGATGGAAAGACAAAGAGGAGAAAGAAGAGAAGAAATGTAAACAGAGGGAAGAGTAAGAACTGTATATACCGACGAAATGGATGGCAGCAACAAGAAAAATAAACAAAACAAGGAACATGGGGAACATACTAATGGTGAGAGAAGGCAGAAATGAAGGAAGGTCTTGGATAGAGGGAACATCATAAGAGGGACAAAATTCGATGAGAGGAAAGACGAGATGATATGCAATATTACAGAAGCAGGGAGAAGGATAATGGCACTAAATCCTGAGTAAAGAGAAACGTGAGATGGAGGAAGAGAAGGAGGATGATCGAGGGAGGGTGAAAGGATGAGTTGTGTGGGTGGGAGGGTGAGGGGATGAGTTGTGGGGGGGAAGAGTAGAGGAAGAGTAGGGGTATGAGTAGTGAGGTGGGGAGGATGAGAAATGGGGGAGGGGAGGGTGAAAGGATGAGTTGTGTGGGGTGGGAGGGTGAGAGGATGAGTTGTGGGGGTGGGAGGGTGAGAGGATGAGAAGTAGGAGTGGGAAAGGGAGGGTGAGGGAATGTGAGAAGAAGGCATGAAGGAAGATAGATGATGAAAGGTTGAAATGGAATGAAAATATTTGGATTGAGAGAGAAAACGAGCGATTGAGAAAGGAGATAGGAAGGAAAGGGAGTTAAAGGTGATTATACTAGATTAACACAAGAGGGGAAAGAGGGGAAATCAATTAAGGGTAAAACGGTAGAATAAACAAGTGAGATAGAGGGGAAGGAAAGGTGATTGGGTGGGATGGTAGAGAAGAAGGGAAAGTGAAGAGGGGAAGGAGAGAAGAGGGGAAGGTGAAAAGAGGGGAAGGAGAGAAGAGGGGAAAGGTGAAAGGAGGGAAAGGGTGAAAGGAGGGGAAGGAGAGAAGAGGTAAAAGATAAATAGGTCGAAAATATGATAGGGTCGATTGGAGACGAAAAAGAGGAAAGAAGAGGGGAGGAAAGAAGAGGGGAGGAAAGAAGAGGGGAGGAAAGTGAAGGGTGAAATGATTAAGAGGCAATGTGTAGGAGTTGAAGTGAAGAAGGAGAGAGGGAAATTGCAAGAACAGAGAGAGAAGAATCGAAAGAGAGAGAAAGGAGAAACGAGAGAAAAACGAAAAAGAAAACGAGGAAAAGAAAGAGGAGAAACGAATGATAAAAAGGAGAAACGAAAGAGAGATAGAGGAGAAACGAAAGAGAGATAGAGGAGAGAACGAAAGAGAGAAAGAGGAGAAACGAAAGAGAGAAAGAGATGAAATGTGGGAGAGAAAGAGGTGAAATGGTGGGTGAGGGGAGAGAGTGCTGAATTTGGAGAGAGAACAACTGAAACGAACGATGTAATTTCAAGTAAAGATGATGACTGAGCAGGGGAGGAATAATGAGAGAGAGAGAGAGAGAGAGAGAGAGAGAGAGAGAGAGAGAGAGAGAGAGAGAGAGAGAGAAGAGAGGAGAGAGAGAGAGAGAGAGAGAGAGAGAGAGAGAGAGAGAGAGAGACGAGAGAGAGAGAGAGAGAGAGAGAGAGAGAGAGGAGAGAGAGAGACGAGAGACAGAGAAGCGAGAGCGGAGAGAGAACTGTACGGAGATATAGGGAACTTGGAGAAAATTATAGAATAAAAAGATAGAACGGTAAAGAACTCAGAAAGAAAGAAAGGAGGAAGGATATATAAGGGAGAGATAATTAGGGAAGGGAGGAGAAAGACGATTAATTAAAAAAGATGAAAACAGAAAAAATAAATAAAAAATCATGTAGAGGAAGCATGAAGGTGAAAACTTTGTTGAGTTTAAAAAAACACACTTAATAATACGAATAAAATAAAACGAAGGAAAGATAATTAATATATGTATAGGTAAATTTAAAAGAAGGATAGGAAAGTATAATAAAAAGACTATAAAAAAGATAGAAATTATTAATGAAGTATAAGTATATAGGGAAGATTCTGAATGATATAAAGAGACAAATAGCAAGATAAGTGAATAGATTGGAAGAATGTAAGTAATTAAGTAAAAATATCAAAATGGAAAAAAGAAAAGTATGAAAGTAATGAAGTAAAAGTTATCAAAAGGAAAAAGTAAAAGTATAAAAAAGTAATGAAGTAAAAGTATCAAAAAGGAAAAAGGAAAAGTATCAAAAAGTAATGAAGTAAAAGTATCAAAAAGGAAAAAAAAAAACAGAATGGAAAGAAAATATTTTAAACAAGAAAGTTTAACATAGATGTGTAGAAAGAAGCAGAAAAACTGAACAAAATTAAAAGAAAATATTACAGTAGGAAATATCAGAACAAAATTAAAAGAAAATATTACAGTAGGAAATATCAGAATAAGGGTGAATAAAGTATTAATTAAGCAGGAAAATTGAATACAATGAAAAGAAAATTATACAGTAGGAAAAAATCAGAATTAGGGT
>JAWZYT010004944.1:12500-35484 GCA_034508575.1 Petrolisthes manimaculis | reverse complement strand
GTGAGAGAGAGAGAGAGAGAGAGAGAGATAGAGAGAGAGAGAGAGAGAGAGAGTGCAGGAGAGGAGGAAACAAGAGATAATATTTGCTCGATCCACAACCACACATCTCTCCCGCTCCGGACACCTTCACCACGCCTCTTGAATGGTGAGGGTGGTGGTGGTGGTGAAATGGTTGATGATGATGATGATGATGATGATGATGATGATGATGATGATGGTGGTGGTGGTGGTGGGTGGTAGTGGTGATAATGATGGTCATAATGATGATGATAGTGGTAAAAGGTGATGAAGGTGATGATGATTATAACGATGATGGGGGGTGATGATGGTGGTGATGATGGTGGAGTTTAGTGGTGAGAGAGTGTGATGTATGGGAGTCAGCATTCAAAGACCATATCTATCCATCCATCCATAAGTCTATTCATTTATTTACCCACTCATCTTTCCATCCATACGTCTATTCATCTATTTACTAATTCATCCATCCACACTATTATTCATCTATTCACCCATTCAACTATCCATCGAAAAGTACAAGCATCAAAATGTCTCATCATCCAACCTTACTACTATACGCACACTATTCACCCATTCATCTATCCACACTACTACTACGCACACTATTCACCCATTCATCTATCCACACTACTACTACCCACACTATTCACCCATTCATCTATCCACACTACTACTACCAACACTACTCGCCCATTCATTCAACCATCCATCCACCCCTCCGCCTCCTCCAACTATTACTACTATCCATCTATTCACCCATTCATCCATCCATACTACTAGGCCACTATTCATCTCTTCACCCATTCATCCATTCATCCTCTCCCTCCTCCTCCTCCTCCTCCTCTCCTTCCCTAATTACCCTCCGCCTCCCCCGAGCCCCTGAATTTCATTATGTGCCCCTGGATTTTTATCGCCCACGACTGCCGATGGGACCCGGTGAATATTTTAAGTCCCCGGCTCTCCTGCTCCTCTCCCGATCTTCCGGCTCGGCCCCTCGGTTCGTATCCAGGGCTTGTGACTTGGGCTTGAAAGGGGACAATGATTATAATATTGTCAAGTGTGGTTGTGTGTGTGGAGGGTTGGCTGGTTGTGTGTGTGTGTGTGTTTGTGTGTGATACCGTATACTCACTCACATTCTAATAGCAACATTGTTAGTTTTTGTGGCACAGTGTGGAGGAATTAGTAGCCCTTCGTTCACCCACACCATAATCGTAACATCACTTTAATTTTCACGTTCGTCGTCACACCAAAGTCAGAGCCAGGGAGAGGACTCGAACACCGATCGACGCGAGGCAGAAGAAACATCGCTCATTTTACTAAACTTGTTCTCCGGTTTTCAGTAATTTGTATTGGTAAAAGGGATCCTCAGGGGCCACAGGGTTCGAGCCCTTCCCCTCTCACTCACCCCCCCTCCTCGCCCTCCCTTCCAGCCCACACACCCTCACTCCTCCTCTCCCTTCCTTCTCTCCCCTCCCCTTGAACTTCACATCCTTACTCATTCTCTCCTTTCCCCTCTTCGACCCTCCTCCTTCCCTTCCCTCTCATCCCAAACCCCCATCCTCAGTTTAACCCTTCTTTTTTCCCCTTCCCTCATCACCCCTTTCTTTTCGTTACTCCTTTCTTCTCTCTATTTCATTCGTCTTCAATCCTATTCATTTTTCTGTTTTTATTTATCATAATTTAATGTTACACTTATATTTATTACTCCTTATTTATTTACTTATTTATCTATTTATTACTCATTATCTCTGATTTGCTCTATCTTCTCACAATCCCTCACAATCCCCATCACCTTATCCCATATTCAGTTCGTCTCCTATCTTTATCCTCCCACTCCACAATCCCCCATCTCCCACATTCATCGTGTTTAATCTTCTTCCTCCCACTCCATGGACAATCCCCCTTAATCCCTACCTCCTCATTCCTCCTCTTCAGTCTATTCTTCTCTCTCCATGCACAATCACTCATAATCCCTCATCCTCCCATTATTATTATTATTATTATTATTATTATTATTATTATTATTATTAATTATTCCACAACTATCCTCCACAATCCCTACCCCCATCCCTCATTCATCTCCCATCTCTCATCCCTACTCCCCTTTTCCTCTCCAGTTCCCCCCCACTCTTCCCTCCCCAATCCCCTTTTCTCTCTCCAATCAATCACAATCCCCATGCATCTGGTGGTGGTCCTTAATTAACCCAATCCAAATGACCCACCCACCCACCCACCCACCCCAGGCACACCCACACACACACAGACAGACACACAGACAGAACTCACCACACTCAGATTCCCACACCCTATACCCATGCAGAGACTCGAAACAATCAGACAAGGGGACACTAAACTCACTGAAACACCCACGTACGTAACCCAAGCCACCGAGCGATCAGAGAGACACAAGGTTTCTCGTTCAACAAGGGAAGAGGGAGGAAGGCAAGAGAGGGGACCAGGCTATTTTTTTTTTTTTTTTTTTTTTTTTTTTCGTGTGTATAGTTTTTTTTTTTTTTTTTTTTTTTACGAATTTGGGAAGTTTATTAAAAGCCACATCGCCCCTTTTATGAGACCTGCCTCGCCAGCCACGTCACAAAATTGGATCCCATCAGAACGGTGTGCAGTGGTGAGGAGAGAGAGAGAGAGAGAGAGAGAGAGAGAGAGAGAGAGAGAGAGAGATAAAGTGTGTGTGTGAGAGAGAGAGGGTGAATGTATTGCTGAAGACATACTGTACACATACACAGAATGAGAGACTGAAACAGAGACAAAGATACACAGACAGACAGACAGAGATAGAGATAGAGACATCAACGCTAGAAAAATATAACCAGATAAAAAAAAAAAAAAAAAAAAAAAAAAGAGAGAATGATTAGTCTAATTTTAGAAGGACGAGATAAATATTTAGGCATAATAGTCACTGATTTCATAACATTGTGCTGTTTTTTTGTTTTTTTTTGAAGAGTATATATATTAGTTTGGCCCAGTTTTGATGAGAATTTTGATATACTATTATTATTACCTATTGAATTAAAGGGACAAATAGAAGATACCTATTTTTCTAAGCGAATATGTATAATAAATATATATATAATTTTTCTGTCCGATAATGCCGATGTATTTACTGATAATTATCGGTGTTTGTATCGGGCGACTTGTGTTCTGTTTGTTTTGCCGATTGCCTGGCTGATCTGACTGTGGCCTTGTTCTGTCCCTGTATGTAAGCTGAATGGTTGACCTGTTCTATCAGCCCCGTCTCTGTCCTCTCTTTACATCCCTAGCCTTTCCCTTTCCTATCCACTATCCTTCTCCCTTTCCCTATCCACTTTCCTTCTCCCTTTCCTATCCACTAACTTTCTCCCTTCCTACCCCCTATATTATCATCCAGCCCCTTTTTCCTGTTCCATCCCTATCCCCTATCCTAGCCTCCTTTCTTCTCCCTTCCCACCCCCTATCCCATCCCCTCCCTATCCCCTCCCTATCCCCTATCTCCTTCCTAGACCTCAGCTGATCCTTGAGGGCCAATTTGCATATGATAACAGTGGAGGGGTATGTAAATAATTAGGCAACCAGAGTATACGTAGTGATGAGATATACTGTGATGAGGTATACTGTGGTGAGGTATACTGTGGTGAAGGTATACTGTGGTGAGGTATACTGTGATGAGGTATACTGTGATGAGGTATACTGTGATGAAGGTATACTGTGTTGAAGGTTATACTGTGATATTCTCTAAAATATATCTACCCTAAACAAAAGGAACTCATATTTCTCTCCGTTTAATTGTTCATTTTCGATTCAATTATTATATTAACTTTTAATTAAAGATTAGCGTTTTGTACATTTGTCGTTGCCTAGAATAAGAAGAAACAATAATATAATATAGTTATTATAATGGATGATAATTATGATGGGAATACTGTCGTACGATTTTTTTTTATTGAAGTAGAAACAAAAGGCCATTAAATAGCAAAATATCAATTATCATACAAAAAACAAAAAATATAACTTACAATACAATAAATTATACTTTGTGAAATTTGACACATTGATAGTGACAAGCTCTATAATCATATATAATGCCATCAGGAGGAAGCCTGGACAATTTCCTTAGCTCCAATGTCTCTAAAACAAAAAGAAAAACAACAAAATCATATAAACTGAACGAGAAAATTAACACTATTATAACTATAACACAATGATAACTAATTAACTATATACATATAGGGTCATACACCTCTGAAAATTGAGATGGGACAACGTGCATGTATAATTATAAAGTGTGTATGTATGGGAGTGAGGTAGGTGTATGGTGTGGTATAGGAGTGAGACAGGTGGTGTGGTGTGGTATAGGAGTGAGGCAGGTGTGTGTGGTGTGGTATAGGAGTGAGGCAGGTGGTGTGGTGTGGTATAGGAGTGAGACAGGTGTATGGTGTGGTATAGGAGTGAGGCAGGTGTGTGGGTGTGGTATATAGGAGTGAGGCAGGTGGTGTGGTGTGGTATAGGAGTGAGACAGGTGTATGGTGTGGTATAGGAGTGAGGCAGGTGTGTGGTGTGGTATAGGAGTGAGGCAGGTGGTGTGTGTGTGGTATAGGAGTGAGGCAGGTGTATGGTGTGGTATAGGAGTGAGGCAGGTGTGTGGTGTGGTATAGGAGTGAGACAGGTGGTATAGTGTGGTATAGGAGTGAGGCAGGTGGTGTGGTGTGGTATAGGAGTGAGGCAGGTGTATGGTGTGGTATAGGAGTGAGACAGGTGTATGGTGTGGTGTGGGCCTCCTTCAGGTAAGTGGTAGGTAGGTAGGTAGGCAGGCAGCTCAGGTGGACCATAGTCGTGAAGGTAACTCGAGATTTTTGTGAAGGAACATAAACACCTCAGAAAGAACGACCCTGGATTGGAACCCACACCCCACTGAGAAGGTAAGTAAGTAAGTAAGTAAGTAAGTAAGTAAGTAAGTAAGTAAGTAAGTAAGTAAGTAAGTAAGTAAGTAAGTAAGTAATGTTTATTGCTTATATTGGAAAAATACAATAAACTGTACATAAGAATAATCATATTTAAGCAAATGTATGTATGTATGTATGGAGTCAATATATTACTACAAGAGATACACCCCAGTAAGACTAAAAGGTTTATTATGAGGAGCTTCAGTGTTTTGGTCTGACTAATGTCCTTTTTAAGATACATAAGATATACTTTATAATATTATTATTTTATAATAAAATTGCATATCATATAAAAAAAGATTTCTTCAGGTTTCTATGATTGTTGGTTGGTGCTTTATATTTGGCGACTTATAACTCTACAATATAGATCCATCTGCCCCCTCCTAGAAACTCCCCCCTCCCCCCCCCCCCACACACACCTTTACTCCATATATCCTTCCACTCCGTCACCTCTCCTTATTGATCCTTCCTCTTTTTCCTCTAGCCCCCTCCCTTTGTAATCCTTCCTCCTCCTCCTCCCCCTCCTCTTCTTCCTGCTCCCCCTACTCCTCTTCTTCCTCTTCCTCCTTCTCCTCCTCCTCCCCATCTGCATGTCTACCTTTCCTTGTATATACTTTACTCTTCCCCTCCTTCTCTTCCCCCTATATCTATCTACTCTCCCCTTTATCCCTCCTCCTCCTCCTCCACCTCCTCCTCCTCCTCCTCCTCCTCCTCCTCCTCCTCCTCCTCCTCCTCCTCTTCATGCAGTGTTACCCCTTAAATCTCCTACATCTTCTCCTCCTCTTCTATCCCCCTTCCCTCATCTATACCTCACCCATCTTCCCCTCCCCTCTTCCCCTGCTCTCACAAAATGTAAATAAACTGGCCCTCTTGGCACTCTCCTCTCAAGACAGTGCCTGCTTTCACCACCCTAATCTTAAGCAAACCCGAGAGAGAGTAAAAAGGCTCAATAAATGGATGACTTAATGATAGTGGGCAGTGTTGGACGGGACTCGGGCATAGCTAGTATATCAACACTGAGGCACCGATGCTTAGTGCCTGGAGAGAGGAGGGAGACGAGGGAGAGGTGAAGAGGGTGGGGAAGGGGTGAAGAAGGAGTGGGGAAGAGGTGAAAAGAGAGGGAGTGGAAGGAGAAGGAGGGGGGAAGGGAAGAAGGGAAGGGGTGGAGAGGGAGTGGAAGGAGAGGAAGGGGAGAAGGAGGGGGGAAGGGAGGAAAGGAAGGAGTGGAGAGGGAGTGGAAGGAGAGGAAGGGGTGAAGGGGTGAAGAGGGGAAGGGAAGGGGTGGAGAGGGGAGAGGAAGGAGAGAGAGGGGTGGAGAAGAGTGGGAGAGTCGATGGGGGAAGAGGATGGGAGATGAGAGAGAGAGTGAGAGACACAGGGAGAGAGGGTGAGAATGAAGGAGGGATGTTGAGAGGAAGTGGGTGGATAGGGGATGAGTGAGAGTGAGAAAGAGGATAAGAGAATGGAAGAAAAAGTGTTATGAAGGAACGATGAATGAGGAGGTGGAAGGAGATAATGAGGGAAAAGTTGAAAGGGAAGGAAGAAGATGGGGGGGATAGAGAGTGAATAATTTTCCTCTATATATACCTCAGTGTTTACTACAATGTATCACAGACTATAGGAATGAATATCTGGAGGATAATTAATACTTTCCTTAGGACAAGTGACATAGTAATTGCAAAGGGGTGGGTATGATTAGATCTAGGCAGTATATTTATAGTCACAGCTGCATACTCATAATATCCACAGTTCTCCCTCATTTAAAATCTATATGTTCTGGTAATGGCCTCGCATCAAAGTATAAAGACATGATATACTGTAGAATATAGCTTTATATTTTAACAACTCAAGTTCGCATTTACCATCCCCATCATCCTGACTTTGTTGTTATAAGTTATAGAAAAGATATAGAGGATAGACGACACTTACAGATGCGGCTCTATACGTCTCACTTCACAAATTCCTGGAACACTCTTGGTGGAGGGTGAACAGCTGCTTGTACAATTACTCAGAGAAGGGTCACTGCTCTCGCTCAATTTTTCTTAAACAACACAGTTAGTTAGTTAGTTAGTTTATTGACAAAATGAACAAGGATAAATATGATTTATTTCAATATATACACCAATTTTGTCCAATTCATGATATCTTAATTATTAATGATATCTTAAACTATAAACTACAACTAACTCTGTAATGAATGTTCGAATCTTTCCTTCCAGTCATGATGTGTGATTGTGATCATTCATGTCATTTGGGTGTTGTCATTTGTTCAAGAAGAAGGTGAGCTAAGCACTTGTTGCTCATAACTACACTGTAATTACTACTAACATTTTCGAGCAGATGACAAAGAAACATAGTCTTAGTCTTTAAACACTTGAATAGAATCCATTTTCATTGTTGGCTTCTTTCTGTGTCCATATGGTGGTGAGGAATATTGTGTTAAACATAAACAAATCACCATGTGAGATAATCAACATCTTATACAAATGAAGGCTTCTACTGTCACCGTTTATTTAACATAGAGCGGCTGAGGCAATGTTTTCCCTTCCTCTAATTGGCATTGTACGTGACCAATACAACTCAATGCAGCTTTGGTCAGCAAGATGATGATGGACAGCAGGGAAAATAACCATTACACGCCTCGACACACACGTAAACATACACACAGACACTGATGGACGGGAGGGGTCGGACAGACAGTGGGAGATATAGATAGAGTGAGCCTCAAGCACTTGTCTGCATGCAACAGATACAGCACAAACAACAGGCAGGCAGGCAAACAGGCAGGCAGGCAGGCACTCATGTTACTTTCAGGATTGACGCCTGAAGCAGACTCAACCTCTCGCTCGTACAGTCCTAAATAAACCAATCTGATACACACACAAACACACACACAAATAATAGAGCACATAGACAAACACACACACTCACACGTCCAAATTATACTATACACACACAAACACACACACACACACACACACACACACACACACACAAGCACGCGCATGCACACACTGGTCAACATCTCCTCATAAGAAAGGCATAAATCGACCTTATCAGAGCCTGAGTGTTATCACGGAGGGAGATGCTAAAATAACACTTGAACCCCGATAAATCAAACATTAGCCAGGGCCTCAAGAAGTGATAGGTAAAAATAGAGAGAGAGAGAGAGAGAGAGAGAGAGAGAGAGAGAGAGAGAGAGAGAGAATGTGTATATGTAGAAAAATAGAGAGGTAAAGAAAGGTGATTAGGAGTGTGGATATATATAGTACAAGGAGAGAGAGAGAGAGAGATGAGAGAGAGAGAGAGAGAGAGAGAGAGAGAGAGAGAGAGAGAGAGAGAGAGAGAGAGAGAGAGAGAGAGAGAGAGAGAGAAACTAGTGTCGGGTGAAGAAATGATAGGGTTCCGTGAAGTGATTAATCGGGTTGGTGAAGTGAAGTGAAGTGAGGTGAAGTGAAGTGAGAGGAAAGTGGAGCATCTCGAGTGAAGACAAGTGCACAGGTATCATATATTGATCCCCAACCCACCGCTCTAAGTGACCCTAAAGGAGGCATTGAGGGGGGGGGGGGGGAGGGAGGGTAGGAAGGGAGAGAGGGAGGTATGTGGACTGGGCATGGGGAAGGGAGGGAGTGAAAGGGGGAAGGGAGGGAGAGAAGGTGGGAGGGGAGAAAAGAGGTGGAGGTGTGTGGACTGGGCATGCATGAGGGAGGGAGGGAGGGGAGGGGAGAGTTGGAGGTGTTAGGAAAGGGGAAAGGTGGGGATTGGTAAGGGGAAGGAAGGAAGGAAAAGTGAAGGAAAGAATAATTATTGGAAAGAGGGAAGGAGAGAGTTGGGGAAAGGAAAGGAGGTAACAGGAGTAAGGGAAGGGGGGATATCACGAAGGGGAGGTGGTTGTATTGTGAGAAGAAGGGGGAGGGGAGGAGGGGGGAATATGCTAGTAAGGAGAAAAGGGAATAGAAGGGGGACGGGGGTAGTGCTGTGTGTGTGTGAGAGAGAGAGTAGGAGGTAGGGCTAGAGAGGTTATGGTAATGATGTGTATGTATGTGTGTTTGTGTGTTCTTTTCAGTCTGTCTCTGTGAGTGCATTGGGTTGTGTGTGTGTGTGTGTGTGTGTGTGTGTGTGTGTGTGTGTGTGTGTGTGTGTGCGTGTGTGTGTGTGTTGTCACTGTGAGTGCTTTGAGGGTGTGGTGTTGGTGTGTGTGCCCTCGTAAATTATTTGCAGTTTATCTGATCTCTCTCATTGCTTGCTTGCTTGCTTGCTCTCACACTCTATTACGTTGTTTGCTTCCATGTTCTCGTGTGTGTTTCCTTTAAGGGGGTAATTCACCTCTTGTTACATTGGAACGACTTTATTCCTCCAAAGTATGTCAGGAAACATGATTGGATGAACAAAAATAATGGTGTTCTGTTGCTTGGAATACTTTGGAAGAATCATTTACACCAGATTTTCCAGCAACAAATTCCTCCCTTAACCCTTTTTCCTCATACAGCAAAAAAAAAAAAATCAATCTCCTTTTTCTCTCATCGCCTCTCCTCTTTTTCCCTCTTTCATCAATTCTCCTCACCCATTTCCTTCCATCGTCACTTCTTCCCACTTCCATTCCGTCACTTCTCTCTCCTCTCCTCCCATCACTTATCTCTCCTTTATTTCTCTCTACTTATATATTTATTCCTTCTCCCTCATTTCCTTCTATCACTTCTACCTATTTCTTTTCATTCAATTCTCACTCTTCTCCTCCCCTTCCCCTTCTCCCCATTCCTCTCATCACTTCTCTTACTTCATGAATCATCGTTCCTTTGTATAGATATTTTTTTCTTTCAGTTAATTTTACCCTTATTATCACATTCTCTCTATTACTTCCCAATATAATTCCTCTCTCTCTTCCCTTATCCTTCCCTCCCCATTATGTTTTCTCTTCCTTTTGTTCATTTTTTCTCCTCTTTCTCCTCCTCCTCCTTTATCCCTCTCTCATTCTATCTTCCCCCCATCGCACTTCCCTCCCTTCTTAATCCATCTCTTCTTCTCTTCTCCACTTTACTCCCTCCTCCTCCTCCTCCTCCTCCTCTCCACTTTACTCCCTTCCACTTTCTCTTCCCTCCTCATCATAATTATTTTCCCAATTCCTTCCCTTCTCCATCCATGCATCTCTTCTACTCCTCCTCCTCCACACTTTACTCACTCCCCCACCTCCTCCCCCCCTTCTCCCCCCATCTCCCCCCCCTTCTCTCCCCTCTTCCCCCTCCCCCATCGAGTAGTTGAGTGATTAATCTGGTGTTTATAATGAGAGGCCAGACTTTATCTCTAATTCCTTCTGAGGTGATCGCCCTCGTGTCAAGTAGGCCTTCATGCATGGCTGTGTGTATTTTTTTTTTTTTTTTTTTTTTTTGGGGGGGGGGTGTGTGTGTTTGTGTGTGTTTGTGTGCGTGGGCCTGTGTGTATGTGTGTGCATGTGTGGGTGGGGGTTTGTGTGTGTATTTTTGTATGTGCGTGGGTTTGTGTATGTGCGTGGGTTTGTGTATGTATGTGCTTGGGTTTGTTGTGTGCGTGGGCCTGTGTGTGTATGTGTATTTTTGTATGTGCATGTGAGTGAGTTTGTGTGCGTATGTATAATTATGTGTGTGCGTATAGCTACCTATTTTTGTACTGTATGATTGTATGTGTATTTTCTCAGTAGGATTGTTGTTTTCTTTTGTGTTTTTTTGTGGGTTGTTTTATAGTATCTTATATTGCACTACACTGATTGAATTTCTTGGTGCCTAAGACCTCGAAAAAAAGGAGAGAGAGAGAGAGAGAGAGAGAGAGAGCGAGAGAGAGAGAGAGAGAGAGAGAGAGAGAGAGAGAGAGACTGTAACATCCATCAATACATCCTTTGATAATACAAACTATTTTTCTTTCATAACTATTTCACATAATCATATATATACTCTTTTTTTCTTAACCCCCTCCTCCTCCTCCTCCTCCTCCTCCTCCTCCTCCTCCTCCTCCTCCTCTTCTTCCTCTTCCTCTTCCTCTTCCTCCTCCTCCTCCTCCTCCTCCTCCTCCTCCTCCTCTTCCCGTTTCCCAATTCGACTCCTTTTTATTTTCAGCGTCCGAATCCGCAATCCTTAAGGGTGAAAATAAGGTTATGTTAACTGGAGTTTGTTTTGCCGCATGGGGCCGGGGGGAAATGAGCCCTATGTCCCCCGGGTACGTAAGGTCGGTTATTGTCCGGCTCCCCAACACCGGTCCGGAGCGCCGAGCAATTCTGAGGTTATTGGATAGAATATAATCGGGGAAATACGGCCATGAGAGAACCGGATTTCACTGTTATTGATGCCGACTCAGGCTGAAAAAAAAATAACACACACACCTATTATGTAGATAGATAGATGTATAGATAGATGTGTAAATATAGAAAGAGGAGTAGATACATAGATGGTTAATAGATGTATAGATAGATGTGTGTATAGATGGTTAATAGATGTATAGATAGATGTGTAGGTATAGGAAGAGAGGTAGATACATAGATGGTAGATAGATAGACAGATAGATAGATAGGTAAATATAAAAATAGAATGGGTATAGATTTATAGATTGATGGATAGACTGAAAGATACATGGTAGATAGATAATTAGATAGATGGCTGATAGATACAGATAAATGGACAAAAAGAATGAGAACCAGACAAAAAAATAGATAAATGAATAACAGAAAGATAGCCTACACAGAATTAAGATAAATAGACCATAGATTTATTATTATTATCTTGAAACAGCATTCCAATTTACACATACAATAATTCTTTACATTCCCAACATTATATAATATATGCGTATTTAATTAAATATTGATATAATATATAATAATGGTGAGTATATATTATTAAACTCGTGAAGGAGAGAAGTGATGGATGGATATAATTTCAATGTCTTATTTATATACATCTTTTTCAATTTATTCCTCAACTTTGGGCTTACTTATACCTCTTATTTCTTACTTGAGTTATTTTTGTTTCTTATTCCATTTTCATTATTCATCTCTTCTTCCCTTCCCTTGTCTCTCTCTTCCCTTTCATTAACCAAACATCTCCTCCCATGCATACACTCAATCCTTCATCTCCATCCCCTTCTCTATATAATCTATCTACTATTATATATTATATCTCCCTCCCTTCCCCCAACAACAACCATGCACCCTCCCAATATACTCCCAACTCTATGCCTCCCTCCCTACCCAATTATAATAACCTATACATCCCACCATCTCCTTCCATCTCTATAAATTATACACCTTCCTCCCCCCCCCACCACAACCTCCCTCCCCCCTCCCATCGTCACCCCACCCACCCCCTCCCCCAGTACCATCATCGATAAAAATATAGGGAGGTATACAGGGAGACCATTCTGAATACCTCCAATTACCCACATAAATAGCCACCAGATTTCCCACGTTAATTCCTCGGTATTAAGGACCCTGTGATCGTGTAAGAAAATTGGAGGCTTCTGATTCCTCCTAACTATGCCACGAAACAAGCTCCTTCCATATAAGTTGTGTTTCGTGGCAATATTTGAAGGACTCGTTTAGCTCCGATTTTCTGACTACAACACAGGGTCCCTTAAGCATCAATTGGCTGTGATGATGAGGTGAGGTAATTTGAGAGTGATGACTGAGACGATTAATTAATTGACCGGTATATATGTATAATCAAACCTGGATTCAGATACGCTTATTTCCAACCATTTTAGTAATCACCTTCACACTGGGACGGGACAGATGGAAGGTATATTAGCTATAGGAGTCCACGCTACATTTTTTTTATTTACTTCTTTTGATGTATTATAGGTGATTTTTTTTTTTTTAATCTGTACGTTACTATTTTTTTTTTTTTAACAACTATTGTGTGCTTAGCTGATGGTGTGTGTGTGTGAATGTGTGTAATATATATATACCCATACAGTGGTTTAAGAGTGTTAAGTAATGCATTCTAAGTGTTTTAACTTGAAGATCTACCGATTCTTACAAACCTTGCCAGTAAACAAATTAGTAACTTTCTGTAAACTTTTTTATTTTTGTTTTATTTTACATTGCGTATTAACTCTCTATACTATTTATTTTATAGGCATTATTATTATTATTATTATTATTATTATTATTATTATTATTATTATTATTATTATTTTGTTGGTTTATCAAGGGTGCAAGAATATACACACTATCTACATTATCCTCTAAAATACAAACATTCGAAAACTAGGATTAATTAATAATAAGAGGTTTCTTTATTTGGTTCCATCACTTCTATCTCTATACTTCTATTTTTACACAACCATATTTTTTAACACATAACAAGTCTCTTTTATAGCACACTTATTTTTCCTTCATTCCCTTACCGTTGATGTAGGCATGCATACTATCTTACACACACACACACACACACACACACACACACCAGCAAAGCACACAATAGTATTTCACACACAACACCACCATTTCCTCTCAAACACGTCACCACCCACTCTCTCATTTTCATCTCTAACTCACACTCTAGCGCCACCATTCTCATGCATGCACTCATTCTCTCCCCCCCCCCCCTTTCTCTCTCTCTCTCTCCAACACCCATCGAATTTCATCACACACACACACACTCCAAAGATCTTTCTCTCTTTCTCTCTCTCAAACAAACATCAAATTTCATCACACACACACCATGGCATATAGATCTCTCTCTGTCTCCTTCTCCCTCTCTCTCACACACACACACACCACCATCTCCTCTCTTCCTATCTCACACAACACATAACTGCCATCCCTTCAAGCTCTCACATAACATCCTCTTTCACTCACAAACTAACTGCCGTATCTCTCTCTCTCTCTCTCTCTCTCTCTCTCTCTCTCTCATATACCACCTATCCCTTGTAATCCTCTCCTTTCTCATGCACGCACGAATACTCATCATTCACACTCGCATTCACACACACACACACACACACGAACACACACACATTCATGGGCTTGTGTTTACATTCACCTCCTTTGTCACACACACACACACACACACACATTCTCTCACAAACACACATTCACACACACACACACATATTCATACTCACAATCATACTCTCTCTCTCTCTCTCTCTCTCTCTCTCTCTCTCTCTCTCTCTCTCTCTCACCACCAGCCAGAAATGTGCGTCTTCCATTGCGGCCGTGTCAAGTTTTTAAAATTATGCATATTGTAGGGTGGATATATGTACCGAGGGAGGCTTAGAGGAGACATAGAAAGGGAGAGAAGAGAGAGTTGGACGAAGGGTGATAAGGGGGAGGGGGAAGGGGAGAGAGTTGGAGGGAGAGAAGGGGGAGAAAGTTGAAGGGAGAGTAAGGGGAGTAGGAAAGGGGGGGGGGGGGGAGGGTACTGGAAGGAAGGCAGAGAACGGAGGGAAAGGGAAGAGGTTTGGATGGAGGGAGGGAGGGAGAGAAGGGTAAGGGAAGGGAAGGGGGCCGCAGTGCTCAGTAGGCCTACGGTACTTAGCTGATTGTCTGGGCAGTGTACAATAGGGGGTTCTTTGGGGAAAATGGGTACTGGGGACGTTCTGACCTATTTGAATAATGCGATTGATGGCAACCCACTTGGGAGACTTATGAATTCTGGTTATAAGAGGACTCGGCGGTAGAGAGAGAGAGAGAGAGAGAGAGAGAGAAAGAGAGAGAGAGAGAGAGTGTTATTGTGATGAAATATAAACATAAAACCGAAGGAGCTCGTGAAAATACCCTTCAGTAACTTTTTGGAGGGAGCGTGTTTTCAATATAGGATGAATAATATCGAATGTATACAGTAGGTATCATGTATCGTAGATAGTAGCGAATATGACTGTGATGTATATAATTATATGATGATGAAATAAGCGTTAATTTTTTATAATGTATAGACAACAACAAATCTGGCATTAATTCTGTGAGATGTACGGGTGAATAAAATCATCTGGTGTTATCCAAAATGTTATAAAATTCTTAAGATGATACTGTATCTATCAATATCTATCAATTTCAGAGATGACAACTAAGAAGAATATAGAATTAAAAAGAGTCAAGAGTACAGCAAAAGCCTTCATAATATTATAGCAGGATATATAATAAAAAAATAATGATGTAGAGTAATTATGATGTATATTGACCTTCAGTAATGTATATATTATTATGTAGTCAAAGTCAACCTAAACACTAAGTCTGAGGCAGAGTGCAGCCCGTTCCAACACTTGTTTGTATACATGTCTAAATGCTATCAAACGCAAGCGGGTCCCAGGGAAGCGTACAGGCGTATAAACACATTACCACGTGCTCATAAGTCATGCCACACAAATACACACACACGTGGCTGCACTCAGACGCACGCAAACACGATCATAAGCAGACGGGGATGCCGGCCCACACGCAAACACATACACACGCACGGAAATATTTAATGCTCTCATAACCGTACGCTTAACTCTACTCGTGGCATCCACTCGTAAACAGATGCATCTCACTCACACACACACACACACTCACACACACACACACACACACACACACACACTCACTCGCCCACGCATGGAGTCATTGCAGAGGCGCGCACAGGATGAGGATGTCTGTGTGTCTGTATGTGTGTCTGTCTGCTCCTTCTTCACACACACTCACACTTACATATGTATATACACACACGCACACACACACACACAGACTCACACGCGCTGCTGGGGCTGGGGCTGGGGGGGACTTATCGGAAATTTGGTGGTGCGGGAGACGGACGCCACAGTAAATATCTCGGTTCCTCTTCATTATTAGCGGCAACTGGAGGTGTTTTCCCCTTATCTCTCTCCTTCAGGGCAAACTTTACATTTTTGGCCTCATTTCTGGTATATTTTCCTCACCAAAGTGCATCATGAATACGTCTTCCCCAACAGTCAAAAAACGCAGAAAGGAAACTTCGGCGGCTCCGTAGACCGACGGCCCAACCAATCAGCGCGGACGAAATCAATCACCATCGGCGGCTATTGGCTGGGGACGCCGCAGACTCCGCCCACAATCTATCCGATCACTTCCTATTGGCTATTGACACTACTGATTGGTTTCAGTCGTCACAGTTCAATAACCAATAGGATCGCGCGATTGGTTACGGCCAGTCGAAGAGGTACCAATACTTGCCGGAATTCACCTTCCTGCCACATTACCATTCCTGTACCCAAACTCCCAGGGACTCTCTATACCCGTAGGTGCATCTTTCGTTCGCTTGGAATTCACCTTAGTTTATATTCGATCGATGGCAGCTGCTGGGTGAGCGAGAGGGCCGCGGCGGCAGGAAGAACAAACAGCCGGTGTTGTTGAGCCGGTGCCAGCCTGGTGGAGGAGGGCCGGCTGCTGGAGGAGGAGGAGGAGGAGGTGGAGGAGGGGCGGGTAGTTCTCGATCAGCCCACCCACCTACCTATACCTACCCTCCCGCCAGTCCACCTACATCTTGTCTCGCCTGCTGGGTCGCTCTCTTCAAACCATGTCTCCTCCCTTCTTCTGCCCACCTGTCCTTCTTCATCTACTCCTTCACCCATTTCTCCATCTATCTGTCTGTCCTCTTTCTCTCAAATTTCAACCGCATATCTTCCTGCCTTCATTCAACTCAGTCTACTTCCGTGTCCCATTTCAGCCACAGAATTATCTTCCTGCTTGTCCTGTTCCATCCACCACTTCCACCTACTTATGCTTCCACCCGACTTCTCCCACCTACCCAAGCATCCACACACAACACTCACATATACCTCTCAACCTACATACTTATTTCTCTCAATACCCATTCTTCAACACCCGTATACTGTCTGCATGTCCATCTATCCACTAGACCCTCATCCACTCACATAGTATCTAGCCTTCCACACACACATAATCCTCTTGCACACACATACCAAACTATAGCCTTCCATCCACTTCGTAGCCTCCAGTAAAACCTTCTTCCATCTTCATTCTTAAAGCCTATATATATATGTTGTCTCCCATCTCAACCACTACCAACCAACCTTGTTATGCTTGAGTCCCACCCACCCACCTGGCCTCTCAGCTTCATGCTCTCTCATTACCTATGCAATTTACTATCTCGTCTTTCCACTCTCGATCCTACCCGCCCGCCCACCCACCTACATACACACCCACTGCCTCCCCGTTGTATACCCCTCCCTCCATCTACCCCGCCTGCCCACCCATTCACACACATACACACACATACACGGCCTAACTTGTTGTACTGCCCTCCTCTCCATCCACCTACCAACGTATACCTATACCTGCCCACCCACACACCTACTGCCCTTCTCTCTATCTATACCCCCTTCCCCCCCACAGACACACACTCTCTTCCTAGCTTGTTATACTGCCCTCCTCTCTATCTACCCACCATCCTACCCACCAACCTACCTACCCGTCCACTTAATGCCCAGTCAGTTACCCTCTCACCTGTTTTGCCCACCCAGGTATAAGGTCTCGCTCATGAATTTGCTGTACAACCCAAGTGGAAGATGTTCGACCTCCTCCAACATCTCTAGCGACCATTACCGGGTACATCCAGCCTTACCACCTACCTACCATCTCCATAATATGATTCAGAGTGGGAAGCGTCGACTGTTCATTCAATCATGGTATACCGAAATACATGAACTTTGATTGTTGTTGTTGTATTTTTCATGAGATTATTTCATCTTATGATTGGATCATTCTTATTATATTTCATTGCCCACATCATAGGATTTATTATGGTATCTATAGCCCCTTCATCTCCCCTTACATACACACACACACACACTCTCTCTCTGTCTCTCTGAATCAGCATCTCGACCTCTATCCCTCTCCTCACAACCCATCCCTCCTCCCAGCAGACTCCACATCCTCTCAACCACCCAAACTCCCATCCAAGCCCTCTCTCCCTGTCACCTATCCTCTCCCTACCCACCCACCCACCTATTGGTTCTCTCTCTCTCTCTCTTTCTCTCTCTCTCTCTCTCTCCACGGGCCTGCTTCTCTCTCACCCCCTTCCCTCCTTACATGCCTTCCCTCGGCCCACTCTCCCACCCACCCACCCACAAATCCACCAACCCCACCTCCCTCCCTCTACCCCCACGAACATCCCATCCATCCACCCACCCACCCACCCAACCACTCCACCAGCCGCCCATCACTGAAATCAATAAAGTCTTGGCGAGGTGAGGTGAGGTGAGTGGTGGTGGTAGTGGTAGTGGTGGTAGTGGTGGTGGTGACCTGTGAGGTATAGAGGGAAGGAGGGAGTGGTGGAGCTTGTATACCCCCTGCACCCCCTTACCCTTCCTCGATCCCTTCACCCCCTCACCCCCCCCCCCCCCCACCACTTCCCTCTCTTCCTCCTTTTCCTCTCATGCTTTTGTCTTCGTTCGACCTGGGTGGATCGTTCACTCCTTCACTTACGTTCAGTTTTATTCGTTCTTCCAAACTTTTTTCTTTCTTCATTCGTCACATCATCATTTATTATTATTATTATTATCTTTTGTACCCATTTTACTGTGTTTCGTTCATATATAGGTATCGTTTCTAGCGCATAATTATATATATTTACTTGTTCTAATCCTTATAATATGATTCTTTATTCGTTTTTAGTTTGTTGGTTCTGTTTCCTATGTATTCGTTCGTTACTGTTTGTTTACTTTTAGTATCTACTTTCCGTTCACTATCGTCACTCCTTCCTGTTCATCTCCGTTGGTTGGCCACTGTTTACCCCTGTTGGTTCCCTGGTTCTTGCTATACCGTTTACCCTTATTCATCCCCGTTGGCGGCTCCTGTCACTCCTTTCCGTTCACCACCGACCCTGTTCATCTTCGTTGGCTCCCGTTTGCCCCTGTTCATCTCTGTTGGCTCCTGTTTGTCCCTGTTCATCTCAATTTGGTTCCCGTTTGTCCCTGTTCATCTCCATTTGGCTCCCGTTTGTCCCTGCTCATCTCCGTTGGCTGCCGTCACTGCTTTCCGTTCATCAGCGTTTGTGCCTGTTGGTTGTGGGTGGCGTTTGGACCTGGCCTGATGGATTGGCCTCGTTTCCTGACACTGAGGCACTAGATTCTCTCCTATACCAGGCCTGTGCTTCATTGACTTGTGCTACTATACACTCCTTCTCTCTCAGCTCTTCCCCTTCTTTTCCCTTTCTCTCAACTATCCTTCTCCTTCTCTCTCTCAACTCTCCTTTTCTCTCTCTCCCTTTCTCTGTCAATTTTCCTTTTCCCTTTCTTTCTCCTTCTCCTTCTCCCATTCTCTCAATTATCTTTCTCCTATTCCTTCTCCTTCTCCCTCTCTCTCAACTATCCTTTTTTTTTCCTCTCAATTCTCCTTTTCCCTTTCTCTCTCTCTCTCTCTCTCTCTCTCTCTCTCTCTCTCTAGCACTGTCAGGCTCGCCAACCACACACATGTACCAACACAACCAATATTACTTCACACAAACACACATAAGCCTGCTTGACTTCATATACAGTAACCTGGAAAAAAGAAAGACCTCAGTTGCCCTTGCATTCATTGATTTCAGAAAGGCTTTCGATTTAGTAGACCATAACGTAATACTTAGGAAAGCTATCGATATTGGAGTGGAGCCCAGTCTAGTAGCATGGCTGGCAAACTTCGTGTGTGACAGACGTCAAGCAGTGCGTCACAAGGGTACATTGTCTACACTACAACACCTCTCATGTGGCGTGGCCCAAGGGACACGAGTCGGACCCCTAAGCTTTCTCATCCTAATCAACGACGCCTTGACAGATGCAGATTTTCGCTGGAAGTATGTGGATGATTCTACCGTTGGGACAGTCATCAACAACATGTCTCCTGACTACCATCCCTTACAACAACATCTTAACAACCTCCAGACGTGGACCAACAACAACAACGTCTCCATCAACCAAGACAAGACAGTAGTGATGCAATTTCACACTGCTATCACACCACCACCACCAGTGTTAACATTAGGACAACAACAACTACAAATAGTGAACACCACCAAGTTATTAGGTGTCATGCTGGATGACAAACTTAACTGGAAAAGTCACATCAGCACCATCATCCAGTCAGCCACATACCGCCTGTTTATTTTAAGGCGACTGAAGACTCTAGGGACACCACAGAAGGAACTGGTGGGAATATATAACACCTTCATCATTCCCAAACTTACTTACGCCTGCCCTTGTTGGTCTTCAGCCATCAATCAGACACAGAGGCAACAGTTAGAGAGGGTACAGAAGAGAGCATGTCGTGTCATTCTGGGTACAGAATACACCACCTACCAACAAGCCCTCAATACCCTCACAATACCATCCCTTGCCACCAGACACCAACAGCTCCTCTGGGACTTCAGTAAACAACTGTTAATCCACCCACGACACCGAAATCTTCTCCCACCGACCATACCCAAACCCCGTCATGATGTCCGTCACTTCAACCTTCTCCAACCCATAAAAGCCAGGACGGACAGATATAAGAATAGTCCAATCCCAACAATAGTTTCATTAATAAACCAACAGCACTAATAAATATATGTATCCATAATATATGTCCATGTGTGAGTGAATATGCGTGATTGTATCTGTGTACGTCTGTGTGCTGTTTGTGCGAATGAATATTATGTGTGCATGTGCGCGAATGTATTTGTGTATGTCTGTTCATTCATCTATATTTATCCATACATTATCATCCACTCCATTACGATTTTTTTTTTTTAATGTATATTTTCAGCCCTCGGCTGCCTCACTCAATAAACCTTTTATTATTATTATTATTATTATTATTACACACACACAATCACCACCACAACCATTCCAACACACACAAACACACACTACTTACTTACTTACTTACTTACTTACACACACACATCACCACCACAACCATTCCTTCACACATACACACACACACACCACCATTCCAACACCACCACTACACACCACACTATACCCATTCCCAATGATTTATAGTGTTCTCTGCATCCAGTGGTCACATTCGGGATGCTGCCATGGTCTATGTATGTGTGTGTGTGTGTGTGTGTGTGTGTGTGTGTGTGTGTGTGTGTGTGTGTGTCAGTCTTTCTGTGTGTGTGTGAGTGCATGGGCGTGTCTGTCTTTCTGTCTGTTTGTCTGTGTGTGTGTGTGTCTATCTGTGTCTTTCTTTCTGTGTGTGTATCTTTGTCTGGTTGTCCGTGTGTGTATCTTTCTGTCTGTTTGTCTGTGTGTGTGTGTGTCTGTCTGTGTCTTTCTTTCTGTGTGTGTGTGTGTGTGACTGTTTGTGTGTGTGTGTCCATATATTAGAACGTGCTGCTTGTTCCTCACTCCAACACAGTCTACGTATATATATACATGCCATCTGTATATATATATATATTGCTTAACTGTTCATCACTCTTATATAGATAATACTGGCAATAACAGTATCATTTTCATAGTTATTTATCTTAGTTATCTTTATCGTTTTAGTTGTCGTCTTTAATATTATCATCATCATCATAATAATAAAAATATATTCTTCTTTACATTATTCTTTCCCTCATCACAGTCCTGTTATCCAAGTTCCTCCTTCATCCATTCTTCTTCTGAACCCATCTTTTATTATTACTATACACTACTCGGTTCATCTCTCTCTCTCTCTCTCTCTCTCTCTCTCTCTCTCTCTCTCTTAGATTAAACCACTTGAGATGGCTAATTGTCAGGAGCATAATTATACAGTATACACATACACACACACACACTCCTCCTCCAGAACCACAGCACAGATTCTATTCTTATCTTTCATATATAACTCTCTCAATACAAACCAAAACAAATCCCAGTCACTATATTTTAACACACTATATTTACTACACTATTTATACATCCTATAAATCTAACACGATTTTTGCATATCTATAATAATTCTGTTATGTTGTTTTTGTTGTTATTGTTGTTGTTGTTGTTTTGCCAGGGAGCAGAGCATCATCAACATTCCATCCGTGATCTCTGAATATAATATACTGTATATATATACGTGTGTAATTTCTGACCATCGTATTTAAACACCAAGAACGAGAGGTGGTAATAATACAGAGTTTAGCCTTAATTAATTAATCTCCAGCAGCCAACCAGCCAACACTCCACTCCACTCCACTCCTCCACTCCACTCCACTCGTCCATAATTATATTGCCTAGCTCTCTTTACACCTCTTTCATTAATACCTTCACTGTATTCACTTAAAGTCAATTTGGTGACAGGCTTAAGGAATACGTCATTATAGTCTATGTAAATATATCGTAGTTCAACTCTTGTAAACTTTGTCATTAGTTTGTGTGTTGTCTTATAATTACGTAGCATGTGTATTATTAACTACATCACACCATACTACATTATACCACACCATCATCATCGCCACAATCACACCACTACATTATACCATCATCATCACCACAACACCACAGCCACAACTACATCACACCATACCACATCATACCATACCATCATTCACACCAAACCCACACCACTATGTTATATCACAAGAATCCACACTCACAACACCACACCACAACACTAAGATAACCGCCCACAACAACACACCACCACCCACCACACCATGCACACTCACATCACCACCACCATCACAGAACACCACAATCACCACCACCACCACACCACACTCACATCACCACCACCACAGAACACCACAATCACCACCACCACTACACCACATGCAATCACCACCACTACACAACATGCAATCACCACCATCACAACACACCACATGCAATCACCACTACACACTAAGAGAACCACCCACCACCACCACCACCACCACCACAACACCAGTAGCGAGGTAACAGACCACCCGGAGTCACTACAAGACACCCCGATGCTTTACGTTCGAACCCCACTCGTGTAAATAGCCTGGGACGGGATGGCATGGGATGGGATGGGATGGGAAGGAGAAGGGTGGGATGGGATGGGATGGGAAGGATAAGGGTAGGATGGGATGGGAAGCAGAGGGATGGGTTGGGATGGGATGGGAAGGATA
>JAWZYT010004944.1:5000-7500 GCA_034508575.1 Petrolisthes manimaculis | reverse complement strand
GTAGAGAGGGAAGGAAGGAGGGATGGGGAGAGGGGGTGGGAAGTAGGAGAGTATAGGGAGAAGTAGAAGAGGGAAGTGAAGAGGAGGAGGAGGAGATGAAGAGGGGGAGGGAAAGGGGAAGAGAGTGTCAGAGGAGGAGGGGAATGAATGAGAGGACGGGAAGAGGACGGGAAGGGATGGGAGATAAGAGGGAAATGGGAAATGAGAGAAGGAAATGGAAGGATGAAATGAGAGAAAGGGGATGAGATGGGAAGTATGAGAGAAAGGAGTAGAGAAAGGAGGAAAGAACTGATAAGATAAAAAAGGTATAGGAGAGAGGAGGGAAAAGGGAAAGATAGAAGAGAGGTGGGGAAGGAAAATGGAAAAGAGGGTAAGAGAGAGGTGGGGAAGGAAAAGGGAAGAGGGTAGGAGAGAGGAGGAGAAAGGGAGGAAAAAGGAAAGAAAGCTCGTAGTAAAATTAAAGGAGAGATGTGTTCGATTCCTCTGGGTTTGATAGGTCATATATTCTTACCTGTTGTGTAGAAAATGGGAGGGAGCTTTTGGTGGAGGAAAGGATTAATGGGAGGGAAGTTAGTAATGGAAAGGAGGGGAGGGGGGAGGGGGGAGGCTGTGATGGAAGGGAAGGGGTGGATTAAGAGTCGAGATTGATGGAATGGAGAAGGAGGGTTGATTAAGGAAGGGAAGGAGAGCTATAGGATGGAAAGGAGGGGATGTGAGGATGTATTTGTAGAAAGAGAGGAAGTGGAATAAGAGAAGAGATAATAAACGTAAAGAGGGTCAAGGGAAAGAAGAATTGAGGGATATCGAAAGGTAGAATGGAGTGAGATGGAAGAATTGGAGTGTAACAAGAGTATAACAAAGGAGTAACAGTGTAACAGGAGTAGTAGTTGGAGAAAGATAGGAGTGACATGAAAAATAATAAAGAGTAAAAAGGAGAGTGAAAAGGGTGTAACACAATGATGAGTAACAGTAAATAGGAGAGTGAAAAGGGTGTAACACAGGGAGGAGTAACAGTTGTAATAGTAGCATCTATTATCCTTCTATCCTTCTCACCATCCCCACCACCACCACCACCACCACATCCCCCATCATAATCATCACCACCACAACCACTATCAACATCACCACAACCAACACCAATATATCCCCATCTTCCCACTACCACCCCTCCATACCCAATCACCACAATATCCCTCCACCCTCCACCACTCCATCTTCCATCCCCCATCCCCAACCACCACCACCATCCCTCCATCCCCAATCACAACTAACCCTACAAACCCAATCACTAACGATATCCCCAACCACTTCCCTTCCATCTCCACCCAATCCCAATCACAACCACCCTTACAAACCCAATCACCAGTCCCCTCCCTCCATCCCCTCCCCCCCAACCACCACCACTACCCTTCCATCTCCACTTCAACTGGTTTCCACTTTTTATTGCCCCAGACCCCCAAGTAATGTATTCAGGCTGTTATGATTTATATTCTTCGCCCCATTCAAGCCTAGAAGCAGAGTATAGCAGCAGCCAGCCAGCCAGCCCAGCCAACAACACTCACCAGTCTCACAGCACAGCGTTAGGGTTTCAATTCATTTCGTTGTTTGTTTGGTTGGTTGGTTGGTTGTTTACTGTGGCTCATTCTTTGGTGTCATTTCAGATTGTCACGTTCATTATTATATATATACTATTTTTTTCTTCTTTGACGTCTGTTTGACTTTATATTTTGTTTTAGTATTTTTTCATGTATTGTAATTTAGTTTCCATATGTTACTTTTGTTTCTATTTGTGTGTATGTGTGTGTGTGTGTGTGTGTGTGTGTGTGTGTGTGTGTGTGTGTGTGTGTGTGTGTGTGTGTGTGTGTGTGTGTGTGTGTGTGTGTGTGTGTGTGTGTGTGTTTGTGTGTGTGTGTGTGTTTGTGTGTGTGTGTATGAAACAGATTTATCTCGTGATAGTCAGAAGATATATAAAGCAGATGTGCCGCATAAATAGTGAAGGGGGACGAGAGAACACCACAGTACAGTATAGGCCTGGACAACCCTGCAGCAGGAAGGAGGAGACAGAGGAGAGGGACAGACAGCAAGTGTAAAGTAAACAGAAGAAAAGGAGTGACGGATGACAAATGAAAAGGAAATGGGGCTCTGGCTCGACACTTAAACACTTAAAAAACTTGATGTATGAAAAAAATATATTAAGAAATTTAAAGATAACATGACAAAACATATGAAACATGAATAAACACAAAATATTATAACAAATACGTACTATGAATAAAAAAAAAAGAATGTATGAAGATATATTAAACAGATATTATAATGTATGAATAGAATGTATGAAGGTCCTCCATCACCAACCAACAGTCAGTGATCACACCAGTATTGTTGTCAGGGGACTTATAGTAAAGACTAACAGCACCCTACTGAACCCTCCAAACTATCCTACAAAACAGATCCCCCCCTGCAGGCACTCGTACATACACTGAAGTCCAAGTCTGTTTCA
>JAWZYT010004943.1:47500-51949 GCA_034508575.1 Petrolisthes manimaculis | reverse complement strand
CGTTAGGGCTACATCTACCAGTGGAGATTTGGACCAGTAGCAGGCCGGTGTACTGTAAGGAGGGAATGTCTTCAGGTCCATGGTGTGTGGTGTAATGTTTTGTTTGATGAGGTAAAGGAATGTTCTACAGTGGCAGTGTGTGTGGAGTCAGTCTGTGTGTCTGTCTGTCTGTCTGTCTTGTGGGATGATAAGTACAGAATTAAAGTCTCACTGTGACAAAATTACATAGCTTCCACAACTGTACTGTTATTACGAGTACAGAATACAGACCGACGAGAACTGCAGTCCACGTGGTTTATTTCAAGTTTGCAGTCCACGTGGTTTCAAGTCAACAGTCCACGTGGGTTCAAGTCCATGTGGTTTCAAGTTTGCAGTCCACGTGGTTTCAAGTTAGCAGTCCACGTGGGTTCAAGGCCACGTGGTTTCAGTTTGCAGTCCACGTGGTTTCAAGTTAGCAGTCCACATGGTTTCAGGTCCTAGGGGTTTCAAGTGGTCGTGTGCACCTCCTCTGTTGTTGTTGTTGTTGTTGTTGTTGTGTCCTTTTGTTTGGTTTGTAACAGGGCACCAACCCCCAAAGTAACGCGGTGAACAGAGGGATAACAGACAACAGGTAATAGGTGGCACGGTAACTGTTGAAGGCGTCACTCAACCAACCTGGAGAGAGAAAGAGAGAGAGAGAGAGAGAGAGAGAGAGAGAGAGAGAGATGATTATTATTATTGGATTATGCTATTGAACAACGTCTGGAAAAAAAAAGAGAGAGAGAGAGAGAGAGAGAGAGAGAGAGAGAGAGAGAGAGAGAGAGAGAGGGAGAGAGAGAGATGATTATTATTATTGGATTATGCTATTGAACAACGTCTGGAAAAAAAAAGAGAGAGAGAGAGAGAGAGAGAGAGAGAGAGAGAGAGAGAGAGAGAGAGAGAGAGAGAGGAGAGAGAGAGAGAGAGAGAGAGAGAGAGAGAGAGATGATTATTATTATTGGATTATGCTATTGAACAACGTCTGGAAAAAAAGAGAGAGAGAGAGAGAGAGAGAGAGAGAGAGAGAGAGAGAGAGAGAGAGAGAGAGAGAGAGAGAGAGAGAGAGAGAGAGAGAGAGAGAGAGAGAGAGAGAGAGAGAGAGATGGTTATTATTGGATTTTGCTATTGAACAACGTCTGACGCTTTTTTGTCATTTTTACTTACGAGAGACATAATCCTACAAGCCTTATTTACCAGTGAGAGGGAGGAAGAAGGAGGCAGCGACCCCGTTGAAAAAGAGGAGGAGGCCGTAGGAGTAAGGCAGCACTTCGATACCAAGGTACTCGACGAGGAGAACGGGACCAATGGACATGATAGTACCCGCACTGAATCCATACAACCCACAACACACACCAATACCCACCACGCTGCTCGATATGGTCATGACTGAAGGCAAGAGTATAGTGGTTATTGGGTTAGTGGTTCCTGCGCTGAGAAAGATAATATGACAGCAGGGAAGATTAGAGTATAGTGGTTATTGGGTTAGTTGTTCCTACTCTGAGAAAAGATATTATGACTGCAGGGAAGATTAGAGTATAGTGGTTATTGGGTTAGTTGTTCCTACTCTGAGAAAAGATAATATGACAGCAGGGAAGATTAGAGTATAGTGGTTATTGGGTTAGTTGTTCCTGCTCTGAGAAAAGATATTATGACTGCAGGAAGATTAGAGTATAGTGGTTATTGGGTTAGTTGTTCCTACTCTGAGAAAAGATAATATGACAGCAGGGAAGATTAGAGTATAGTGGTTATTGGGTTAGTGGTTCCTGCTCTGAGAATATATATTATGACTGACATATGTGAGAAGACAAAATAGTATACAAGACAGGATGTGGTATGATAATTATGACAAGACAGAACAAGACCATAGAATATAAAATACAAAAATGACAAGACGGGACAAGACCATTACTAAGATACAGAGGAAAGGACTACAAACACACACACACACATACATACACACATACGTATATACACAGGAATGGGCAACACACACACACACACACCCACACACACACACACACACACACATACACACACACACAGAAATGGGTTACATACACGCAAGAATGAGCTACACACACACACATACATACACAGGAATGGGCTACACACACAACAAAAAAAAAAATGGCTACACATACACACACAGAAGAGGTCAGTAAAAATTCTACTCACAGAAAGATGCCACTGCCGAAGATACCGCTCCAGCCATGTAAATATACCGCCTCTCCAACCACCCCTGATCACTCACCACAGACACCACCAACTTAGCCAACATTTCAAAGAGGGAGAGAAGAGTGAGGAGGTAAGGGGCCTTCTCTCCAGCCCCTAATCGTGACCCAGGGCAGGAAGGAAGGTCAGGAAACATTGGTAACCCTGTTGGTGTGAAGGAATGGTCAGCAGTTTTAAGCTTGGTACCCCTCTGTGTTTGTGTGTGTGTGTGTGTGTGTGTATCAATGACTCGAAATATTGGTACTCCTGCATGTAAGTTATTCTAAGTGATTGATAATTATATGAGGTGTAATTGCATTTTTGCTCTCTCTCTCTCTCTCTCTCTCTCTCTCATCTCTCTCTCTCTCTCTCTCTCTCTCTCTCTCTTCTCTCTCTCTCTCTCTCTCTCTCTCTCTCTCTCTCTCTCTCTTTACCATTCTGTTGCCGATGCCAGCAAAGGTTGCAATGAGGAAGAAGGGATTCCTGATGATGCTGAACTTGAATATCTCCTGTAGCCTTGGAAACTTGACCCCACAAAACACAAGAGGTCCCACACTCATATCATCATCATCATCTACACCGCAAGGCTACTGTTTTCACCCTCGAATGTGTGTCGTTGTTGTTGATGTTGTTGTTGTTGTTGTTGTTGTTGTTGCTGCTGTTGTTGTTGTTGTTCTTCCTTCCTGGTGTGCATTTCGAGGGACAAGGCACTGTCAAAAAGATCGAACACCTCGTCAACACTTCTGGTGCTGCTGGTTCTCTTCGGTGTGTGGCGCGTCTTCGGGCCATTATCTGTCGTCTCAGCAGGTTCGTGTGGGTCGTCTGTTGTGTGGTGAAGTCCCTCATTGAAGTCCCTGCTGCTGGTGGTGATGGTGGTGGTGGTGGTAGTGGTGGTCGCTGTTTCCGTCGTGTGGTGGTTAGATATTTTATTTGTCATCATCTTCCCTGTAGATTCGTGTGTGTTGCGAGTATTTTCTGTGAGTAGAGATTTGTTTGTTGTCATTCCTATCGATTTGTTGTTGTTGTTTTTGTTGTTGTTGTTGGTGGTGGTGGTGACATTTCTACATTGATATCTTATTAGTCAGTGGTGGTTCTTCGGTGTCTACGATTGGCAACGGTAGGTATTTTCTCCCATTACGTTCATTGATTATCTCAGTGTGGGGAAGCATCTGAGAACAGTCATAATTTTTCCTTGTTGTGTCTTTTCTTTCCTCCTCCTCCTCCTCCTTCTCCTCCTCCTCCTCCTCTTCTTCCTCCTCTTCCTCGGGTACATCAAGGAGTGTTACTGATACCACAGATGGACTGGTATTGAGGTGATGGTAACTATATTCTTTAACAGACAAGGCCCCACCATCACCACCATCACCACCAGCCATCACCATCATCAGGAGAAATAATAGACCTTGTGTTTGTGTTTGTGTTGACATCTTTCCCTCTGTGGTGGTCAGTGGTGCATCGCTTGACTTTTCAACGGGTAGGGTAGGAACGAGTTTGAGATGCCAAGAGACCGGATGAAAGAGAACAGCCCCTACCATACCATTAAGGAGGATACCAGACCACAACACGAAGGCCCCAGAAGTGGAGTACCAACCCACCAGAAGATTTATAAGTGGAGGAAACAGCATGGATCCCAAAGACTGCCCAGCCATAGATAAACCATTAGCAGTGGCTCGCCTCTTCTTGAAGTATTGTTGACCAAGGAGGAAGCCCTGTGGTATTGCCAAAGCCATTCCAAGACCTGTGTGTGTAAGGTATATAAAGGTAATGAAAGGGTACAGTATTATAGATAGATAGATAAATAGATAGATAGATAGGTAATGAAGGGTACAGTATTATAGATAGATAGATAGATAGATAGGTAATGAAGGGGTACAGCATTATAGATAGATAGATAGATAGATAGATAGATAGGTAATGAAGGGGTACAGTATTATAGATATATAGATAGATAGATAGATAGATAGATAGATAGATAGATAGGTAATGAAAGGGTACAGTATTATAGATAGATAGATAGATAGATAGGTAATGAAAGGGTACAGTATTATAGATAGATAGATAGATAGATAGATAGATAAGATAGATAGATAGATAGATTGATAGATAGATAGATAGATAGATAGATATTTTATTGACCACCTTTTACATTTGAGGGATTATATTATACATGATAATTATTGTATACTGTAGCTCTTAATTCAATGTCGTATTAAATTATAT
>JAWZYT010004943.1:15000-42500 GCA_034508575.1 Petrolisthes manimaculis | reverse complement strand
TTGTAATCTATTTTGTATTGTAGGGGAATGTAATGCATTTGAACTTTATTTCAAAGTATGGTAATGTGTTTGATATGCTCCTAATTATTCATTACAACGTATTTTTGTCTGATAGTTTTCAATGTTTACCTATTTTGTTGGGTACCGGTATATATTATACATTTTTACTTAGTGGGTGTCTATTTAATGGATTATTGGTTTGCTAATATTGATATTCGTACTTCAGATTGCACAGGACAGCTCAATTTAATTAATGGGGTTAAAAGTTGATTATAATTAACTTTTTTTCCCTTGTTTTAGGTGTTGTTTCATCCAATGCAGTGATGATTAATAAAGTCTAATATCACCACGAGAATCAACTTAATCATATGACTGAGGAACCCTACTTCAGGTTTCATTGAGGTGAGTATATATTCAATTTAGATTGGTTTATAAATATTGAATGAATTACCGTTATTGCATAAGGTTATCCACTAATTTAGACCATTCTAAGACTATTTTCTTCTCTGGCATTTCCTCCGCAAATGCCTCATTTCAAAGATAGGGCATATTAAAACATTTGAAATTAGTCTGACCTAACCTAACCTAGACCGCATCAGACTAACGGGACCTAACCTGGGCTAACTATTGGGAAATAATCGTGATGAAGTACAATAAATGACTGGCAAAATACACTTCGGTCTCATATAGAACTTGTTCACATAGAACAATTCTCGTATAGAATGAGCGACTAAAATATTAGTTAAAAATTATTTTACAAAACAATTGCATCCATGTGGAACGGATGGTGAAAATAAGTGAAGCAAATCCGAGGAGTTCTTATACAAAACGAGGGATATCATAATGAACGTGTCAGGATATTTATATCACTGGCATGTGTGAAGTGTGTGTGTGTGTGTTCCCACCACTTCTCCCACACTCCTCCCCCCTACCCTCACTCTCCATTCAGCCCAAGGTCAAGGGAATATAGGCCTAGCATGCGTTACTCACCTGGTTTACGTTGTGTGCGACTCGCTCATTTTTAGTAATGACGAATTAACCACCAGCTTCAACACTCAGTCATGCCAGGTCATGCATTTACAAAACAGAAGGCCATATCCTTCCATATAATGAAGGAAGTTATTTCTCGGAAAGAGAAAGGAGAAGGAAACACGATACCGAGGTGTACTGGGACCCAGCCGGATCTGGCAACACTGCTGCAAAACGGTAATTTTTTCAATAAATACCTTTAGATTTTACAGGTGTAGTGTGTTAAACTATTATGGAAATCAATCATAGCTGTACGGTCAGAGATAAAAGTCGTGTTGTTGTCTTGTCCAATAATTTCGTATTTATTGAAAGGAATGCCGTTTCGTAGCAGTGTTGCCAGATCCAGCTAGGTCCTAGTATTTTGCCCCAGTAATTTGCCCAGGTTGGGTCCCAGTAGTCTGATGCGGTCTAGGTTAGTTTAGGTCAGGCTAATTTGAAAATGTCCATTTGAAATGGGGCATTTGTGGAGGAAATGCCATAGAAGAAAATAGTCTTAGAATGTTGTAATTAAGTGGGTAATGAAGGTAGAAAAACCATACATGACGATGGCAATTCTTTCAAAATTTATCAATAATTTTTTATAACTCTTGAAACTACTAATGAAAGCCTCAGTATAATAATACAGTATTCGTGCCCTTTATGGTTAGCCCTCTACCATATTTAGCCAATTTTCATGACATGAATATTAATAGTCTTTGAAAGAACAGTACCGGTATGGTATGCATAATTTGTTCTCGTAAGGCCTAGATTATAGTACTTTAGCCACATCTTTCACAAAATGTTCACTGCAATGGTGGTGGTAATCTCCTTTCATAAGTGTTTTGGGTACCGGCTAATTACTCTTAAGGGGATGCAGGAGTAGGGGACAGGCTTGGGGTGGGTAGAAAGCCTGTCCCCTATTCCCGCACTCCTCAAAAACCCCACCCAAGTCTGTACCCCTACTCCCGCACTCCTCAAAAATCCCACCCAAGTCTGTACCCCTACTCCCGCACCCTCCTCATCCCCCACCCAAGCCTGTCCCCCTACTCCCCAAACCTGTACCCCTATTCCCGCACCCCCCTTAAGTGGCAGTATTACCTTGATTAGTCAGGTAGTGCTTCCCATCAAGTGTCAACTCGTGTATTTAATGTTTGTCTTTAGGTCTTGAATACTCCTGATAATTCCCTCCCATAATAATAAAAAGTGAGCTAATAGGCAACTTGTGGAGTTTGGAGAAGGCTTGTTAAATGATCCAGTAAGCACTCATTCAGTTGTTAAGTTAGTATTTTTTTATATCTCGATGCTTAATGAAGGGTTAGTTTAACAAAAGGTTAAAATAGAAATAAAGGGGCTTTAATTATATGAAGAAACCGATACACACTAGAAAACCGATTAAGGATAATATTGACGTGTAAAGAATCATAAGTGAATGACTTATGGCTGAATAATTTAATGAATTTAGTGATTAAACTATAAAGTAATCATTATCTTACTGTTTTGATAGATTTTGTGAATGTGGATACTTAGCTTTTGGAAAATAATGAAGCCTTACAAGTGTGGTTGGTTAGGAAGCTAGCAAATGAATACCACTGTGGAATCAACCCTATGGGTTAATGAGTAAACTGACAGTGAAACACCAGACATCATATATATATACAGTATTTCTTGTTTTAATAATTTCGTAATGGATAGTGCAGTTTGGTAATAAAAATTGAGGAGTTTGGCAATAAAATTGATTTCAAATATGGCAACACTGAGCTGCTGCTGCTGCCACACATCAAAAGTAACAACCTTACCGTGCACATTTTTAAAATTTCAATGTAAGGGTGATGATACTTTTTTTGAGGACTGTACGGTACCTCCGACAGTGGATGGACGGTTCCATAATTTTTGGATGCACAATTTCTGCCCACTGGTTAGAGTCTCCTCGGAGGTAGGGGAGCTCACAGCCCATTACCTCAGACTTTCCAGCGAAGTGGGCGGAAAATGTGCTCAAATGTGACAGCCCCTAAGCTACCATCACTTGCCATGAAAGACAATTTAACATTTCATATTTCTTAAAGTGTCCTTCCCATTGCTGGATAGGTACTGTTTTAATAAATGAATTGCGTATTGATAATTGATAGTGATTTCCCATTTGAAGAGGGTGTTTCTTTACTTGCAGAAAATAATGTACAAAATTCTAACCTGTGTATTCCTGGCAGATTTTGCTCCCTCTCTCTACCCACAATCACCTTTGTCATTCATTGATATTAAAATCTACTTCAAAACCAAATTCTTTTTATTTCATTTTTATTTGAGTTATCCACAGAAAGTTAAATGATCACTATGGCTATGCAGTATAGGTTTCGCATCCATATTATAACCAGTTAGGGTTTACAGTAACCTTCAATGTTCTTATGGTAAAATGTTCTGTTGCAGTGTGCAGTGTAGTACGTGACATCATCCCTTCATCCTAGACTACATAATAGTGTTGGTATGGATGATTACATGTGGCTCCTTCACTCTTCTCTACACCTCCATACTCTGCAATGAATCTCCTGGCCTGAGATTTGCAGATTTGGTCAAGGTGTGTACTGTATTGGTTTGTGTATGAAGTTTACGCAGTTATAGGTTGAGTAAATATATAGACGGTTCAACTTTTCCTCAATTTAATGTTTAGTGGGGAAATTTATATTCTGGTCCTTTAGTTAATGAGGCTGTGAAGCTTCAGATACCACATGATTTGACAGATCATGACCAAATTTGTTGGTGACTGTACATAGTGAGAGATTAAGGCAAGAGTACTGTACTGGAATAGTGAAAATATTGCTGCACTTGTATATAGCTGGTGTATGCAGGACTAGTGCAATAGGGTTTCAATGGAAAGGATCTAGGAAAATTTAGTGTGGTTTTGCAAAGGTATGTATGGATGGTGATGTTTTACATTAAATTAGAGTAAAGGCCAAGTATAATGTGTGGGTGGTGAGAATCTGGGTGGTTAGGAAACAAAGAACTTATGCTAAAAAGAATAGCCAAATTGATAAAGTTGGTGAAAGTGGCAAATACTGTTTGGAGTAATTGAAGGGAGAGGAGCAAGAATATTCTATTAAGTTTATAGTTATAGCTAAAGCTTAATGACTAGAGGCTGCTAGAGTAGGTTATTAAATATCTGAATAATTTAAATTAGTTAAGTATTTTCTAGTTCTTATTTACTTGTCAGAAACTGTTCATTACTCAAATAACATGGTAGTGTAGTCAAGGGTTGTTGTTGAAGTTCCTCAAGCTGTCTGGCCGAGCAGCCCTGAGGAAGGTCATGGCCTGAACTGGGCTTTCCCACAGTGAGTGTATGTTATTGGCAAGTATGGTTGTGTGCATTGCTGTCTTCCATAATGTGTTTAATAGAATGGGGTGCTGTGTTGCATCCCAGACAGGCTTCTAAAATGGCTCTATTAGCTTCTGATATGTCAGAAGGGCTGGGTGGTGGCCACACTGCAGCCTGGCCAGGTGGACTCTGTCCCCACATGGAAGGTAGGATTCAGATGGGTGGATATCAGTAGGTCGTGCATGCAGCTGGGTGTTGTTTTTGAGTGTTTGGATGGACTGATAAGTGATTTGAGTATGGATGTTTCTGGAGACTGATTTAGGGTGGGCAGGGTGTGAGAGATGATAGTATTTGTGTCTGGTATTGTGTACTGGGTGCTGTTTTGATGTTCCTTAGTCAGGGGTTATTTAGATATTAAGTGAAATGCTCTTTCCATGGCTAACTAAAGTGTTCTTCTTCCCACAGGTTGGTTACCAGTGGTCTTCAGCAGCTGCCTCTATGCCAGCTCAAGTGAATTGAGGAGGCACACTACATGTATTTGCCACACCACTGAACTCAGAAACTGCTCTGCAAGATGGAAGTGGAGATGATTTTCCTCTCTAGTTAACTTAAAGTATACATTTCTTTAGAATTTTAGCCTTGCTCTAAATCTTAAACAAAAGGAGGAATAACAGAGTGGGCCAATATATTAGGCGGGTGTGACAGGGCCTGTCTAGAGGAGAATCAGAAAAAATCAGAACATTACAAAGGGTTGCCTTTCCTATGTCCTGTACAAGCTTTCTACCTAAGTGAATAATAAAGACTGTATAGGAGTCTATAGTTCCATATATTACTTTCCTCTTACAACTGTACAGTCATGTTCACTAGTCCATCGCGAAGAAGTCACTATAGCATCTTAACTTACAGCAATGCAGGACTATTGACAGACTGTACAGTAAAAAGATCAAGAAAAATAAAGTCCACTAAGTATAGTCTTGCCTATACTATTAATATCAGTCCTTTACTCAATCAAGATAATGAGTTTTCCCACAATCCCTAGCCCACCTGAATCTAAGCCAGAGATCCAGTATGGAGAAGGTGGTTTCAGGACAACAGCCCACCTAAAGTCTCCATTGGTTCTAAATGTGTGTGGCCTTGTGACGGTTTGGGTGGGCTGTTGTCCAGAAACCACCTGCTTCTGATATTGGGCTTTGACTCAAGTGGGCTATGGATAGTGGTGTGTGTCTGTACATAAATTACCACAACCAGTAAATATAAAAGTTCATCTTAAAATATTCCATTCAATATTAAGGACCCTGTGATCATGTATGAGATTTGGTGGCTTCCGATTCTTCCTAACTATACAACGAAACAAGCTCCTTCAATGTAGGATATGTTTCGTGGCATTATTTGAAGGACTTGCTAGCCTCCATTTTCTGACTACATCACAGGGTCCCTTTACAAAGCTGAGAAGAATTAGCAAGAGAAAATGTTCTAATGGTTGTAGAAAAAATATTAGCCACAAGTAATTCCATGCATTAACACTATTAAAAAAACATTAAGTACTGTATACACAATACAAGTACTGTGATATTAACTTTGCCCATCCTCTTTCTCATCCTGTATTTCTTTTACTTCTTTCCTTTTCTCTTCTGCTTCTTTTCCTCATCCCCAACCCTTCCTCCTCCTTCCTCCCCCACAGCACCAGGGGAATAGGAAGGGGACGAAGGGGAATAACCTGGAGTGGAGGGAGAGTAGGTTGGGGAAGTGGGGGAATATTTGGGACTGCCGGGAGAATATTTGGGGCTGCTCGGGGAATACTGAGGTGAGGATGGAGAGTAGGTAGGGGATGTGGGAGAGTACTTGGGGCTGGTTGGTGAGTAGGAGGTTGGGGAGGTCGGGGAATACTGTGGCGATGACATGGAATAGGTCGGACTGGTTGGGGAGTACTTGGGTGATGTTGGGGAGTAGGAGGGACTGGTTGGGGAGTAAGACGGACTAGTTGGGGAGTAGGACGGACTAGTTGGGGAGTATTTGGGACTGGTTGGGGAATACTGAGGAGAAGTGGGTGAGTAGGAAGGACTGGTTGGGGAGTAGGAAGGTGAGGTAGGGGAATACGAAGGGCTGGTTGGGGAATATCCGGGGGAAGATGGGGAATAATTGGGGGCATAGCTTGGGGAGGTTGGAGAGTAGCTTGGGCTGGTTGGGGAATACGATGGGCTCATTGGGGAATATGATGGGCTGGTTGGGGAGTAGGAGGGGCTAGTCGGGGAGTAAGATGGTGAGGTTGGGGAGTAGGATGGTGAGGTTGGGGAGTAGCTGGGTGAGGTTGGGGAGTATGATGGAGAGGTTGGGGAGTAACTTGGTGAGGTTGGGGAGTAGCTGGGTGAGGTCGGGGAGTATGATGGGCTGGTTGGGGAATAAGAAGGACTGGTTGGGGAATATGAGGGACTGGTTGGGGAGTACGAGGGTGAGGTTGGGGAATAGGACGGGCTTGTTGGGGAATATGAAGGCGAGGTTGGGGAGTACTGGGGACTGGTGGGGGAGTAAGTAGGAGAGGTGGGGGAATAACCAGGACTGGCAGGGGTGAGGGATGGGGAGGTGGGTTGGTAGGCTGGGGATGAGGGTGAGTATGATGGGGACAGAGTTGACCCTGGACTGGGGATATAAGGACTCATACTGGGGGAGCCTGGACTCATGGGTTGTGGGGACCAGGCAGGGGAGTACCCGGGGGACAGTCCTGTGGGGTCCTGGGTTACCACCGGGGAGAATGACGGTCCCCCTGGGGTCATACCGCTCCCAACTCCCACCGACCAGCCACCATAGGGGGACATAGCGGGTGTGGTGGCGGTATTCCAGGGGGTGTGGGCTGGGGTTGAGGTGAGGGATGTCGGGGATGATGGTGATGATCCAAATACCCCACCAGCACCACCGACCATCATGGCTGCTCCCGGCATTGGCACCTCCATACCCAACTTGCATTTCTCGTGATCAAGGACCAGATCGAATGACCCTGTCCCTATCTTGGGCAGCTGTCCGAGCATGATGTTCTCCGAGACGCCTCTAATGGGGTCGACCTCGGCGTGTGATGCAGCCTCCATCAACACGTCCACTGACTCTTCAAAGGAGCACTTCATGAGAGCACCGGTGTCCTGGCGATTAATACCGTGACGTGTGATGGCCATGAGATGTCCCTTTGAGGTCATGACATCACAGAGGAGGGCCAGGTGTCGGTAGTTGACGTACAGACCGTAGAACATGAGTACAGCATTCATCTCCTTCTCAATGCACTTCCTCACCGCCTCTATACCAAGGACCTCAAACACCTCAAGGATGTCATTGGAGGAGGTGCGCACAGAGTCAACATCTTGCTCTGAGAGAACCTGCAATAAGGGAGTGAACAATATAGTAACAGAAGAATACAGTATAATGAGGACCATAAGATTTTGTGATAAAGACAAAACCCAAGTACAGTACTATATCCATATGTATTACTAATGTACTAACTTGCCTATATTCAGTATTTCCTACATACTCCCATTTTAAGTTGCTCACCATGCACATATCCTATTCCTCAGGAATTTCTACCTTCCCCAACACATTATTTACGCATTTTTATTCCTTACGTCTGGTTTCCTACGCATGGCTCATCCTACACTCATACATATTCTTATTCAACATACCTTTTTCCAACATATCACTTATATACATATTCTTTTTCTCCATGTATGTTTCCCTATGTACTCGTCAGTTTCCCTCTATACACATACCCTCATGAGTGCTGTTCCGTCTGTCTCCAGGAGCCACTCTGCTATGGCCTTAAACTCCCCGGCTTCATTGATGTGGATTCTCTTCTTCTCGTCTGTCTGAGGCAAATGCATGTACACCTTGGAGATGGACTCAATGCCCTGGAGGGTGAGGTCATTCAGCATGTTGGCCTCGATGCAGCGGAGGAAAGTGTCGTCTTCCATTTTGTCCACCTACAAGGGTAGATAGAATAATGAATGAATGAGGAAACACACATCCATGCCACATCACCCCAAGTAATATAAATGATGGTGCCACATCGATAAAGTAAACAAACACACTGATGCCACATTTACAGGGTAAGGAAGTTGTGGCACAACTGTACAGTACAGTTGTGCCACATCATTCTAGATAAACAAATACATTGGTGTCACATCTACATAATAACCTCAGATACTAGTGGAATACTGTACAGTATGTACCTAAGTAAGCAATCACAATAATGTACTGTAATGCCAATATACTGGTTCCATATCTACTTTACCTGTTCCTCCTGGTCTTGCCCCAACTTGTCGTCACCCACCAGTATTCGGATCCGCAACACCAACTTCTCTGCGTTGTCGTCATTAAAGATGCAGTTGAGATCATCACCAAAACCACTGTTAATCTTCTGTGAAATTTGCTCCATGGTCAACTTCTTATCTGTAGACAAATTTGAATACAGTATGAGTTGAAACTTGTAATCAAACTTGGCATTTTGTTTTGAACATCTAAATTTGAAAAACATATTTAACATGTCAATGTTCTGTAATAATATCAGCATGTGTAAACTCACACCTCATTTTGGAAATAACATTAAAAGGATGGTGCAGGAGTACTGTACTCTTTAATATTAAGTTCAATTTTCATATTTCATCCAACAAATTATTTATCTCTGACATTATTTTCTTCACCAAACTCACCAGTCATCTTCTTCCTGTCCAGTTCGATCCTTAACAACCAGGGGGAAATTCTAGACACGTCAAAATCTGGCATCTCGTAGTACACATTAACAAACTCCTGATCCTCCTTGACTACTGTGTTGAGGGGGTCAGGGTCATAGTAGATGGCTGTGTTGCAGGTGACCTGGGAGAGGGAGAGAGGTGAGTGAGGATGAGAGGGAGAGGGAGTGAAAGATAAAATGTCACTTTTACAGAAACTATCAACAAGAAGATAGACAGAAAGAAAGAATGGTAGATGAAAATTACTGACAGATAAACAAAACAGAAAAAAAAACTACATTTTAAAATGCAGTACAACACACACATAGACACACACCTTCCTCAGAGTAGTGTGTTCCATGCGACAGAGTACATTCTTGGCCTTCTCAGCATCTCTGGCTGCAGCGCCCAGGAGAAAGACAGTGAGTGATGGAGCCTTGGGCCTCTTGGATATGTTGATGATTTCCTTGAGACGCGGGACACCCAGAGTTACATTCTTGGAGGAAACGCCGGCAAAGTGAAAGGTGTTGAGGGTCATCTGAGTAGCAGGTTCTCCAAGGCTTTGGGCTGCGAGAGCACCCACCATCTCTCCAGGACAAGCCTGGAAAGGTGGAATAGGATAAGCACTGAGTATTATTTGTTGTTTGGTTACTGGAAGAAGGAGGAGGAGCGAGTGAAATGAAAGGAATGAGTTTGAGAATGATGGGGGAAGCAAAAAGTATGAGTGAGAGGGAGGGAAGGCAAGTGGATGAGTAAGAGTAAAAGAGAGGGAGAGTTATATGTGTCACTCACTAAACACCATTATGCGATTGCATATAAACAGACATCCCAGGGGGTGACTAGAAAGGAAGAAACAATAGAATGAAAAAAAAAGCCACATCATAGACTCACAATAGCCTGACTGAAACGTGTTTCAATCTCTCCGATGAGCCAGTTGAAGGCTTCGGCAGTGAGTCTGTGTTCCTCAGCGACCTTCTTCGTGCAGAGTGTGGAACGGACGAGGCACTGGAAGAGGAAGGTGGCATTGGCATTGGCCTGGACGCTGATCCGGTCCTCACCACTCACAATGACACACTTGGCGAGCATCTTGGACACAGTCTCCACCACACTGACAGGGGAGAGATCTGTCTGGGTGCGTTTGTTGATGTGGAAGATCTTCTGTACATTCCAAATCATGCGCTCCAGGTTACACGGAAGCACCACCTGAGATGGAAGGATTAACAGAGGTACAGTTGAATGTATATAACCTGTCATCTGTATATGTATGTGAATAAATAAACAAACAAAAAAAGATATGCGGTTTGTCCAGGAAGTATCAAACCATTTAATAATATTTATAATAAAGAAGTCTACCTAAGGCAATTATTGTGCCTTTATATAATAAACTGAGAGAAAGACAAAGAAGATAAACAGGCCATGAGATAGAAAATAGAGATGAAAAATAATGAGGGTCCACCAGGAATATAACTGCTGTATAAGACTATGAAAATTACACTGCACAATACAACTTATTTCATACTTCAAACTCCCCTAAATCCTATGCAGTGATTCAGGGTTCTGGTGAGTGTACAAGGAAACATGAAAAGATACATATACAGTACTTATGAAATCAGTTCCCATTACTGTCTCGCACGTGTATAAAGTACAGTAGTAACAATTGCATGTATCACTAACTGTACTTTGCCTCTGTAGCAGTATTGAATCTTTCTCTCATTATGTAGCTATATTGAATCTTTCTCTCATTATGTATGTGTATGTGTGTGTGTGTATTTGTCTATCTATCCATCCATCAATCTATACAGTATAGATTAATGTCTACTTGCCGTCAACACAAACCACTATCATACATCACCTACAAGAACATACTGTATCTCTTACTTTGGTATCACCCTTAGGGAAGATTTGTCTCAGTGCCACCCGGTCCTCCTGAAGCTTCTGCCACTCGGCCTCCAGTGTCCCAATGGCCACCGGGGACCCCAGCACGTCCCTCACCACGTCCTCGTTGAAGATGCGACGGAGGTAGCGTTCGTTGCTCACGTCGAACTTGTAGCGCTCCTCAAAGCGTCGGCTGGCGAGTTTGATGCCAGGGAGTGACTGGTGGAGGTAAGCAGAGGATGGTGTAAATGTTTAGATAGGAGAGAGGGAGATAAGGAGGGAAGGAGAAAAGTTTGATGCCCGGAAGAGACTGACAAAGGTAAGTAGAGTGTGGTGTAAATATTTGGAATGGTAGGAGGGAGGGAGGGAGGAAGGAAGATCTGAGAAGTGACTGGGAAAGGTAATTAGAAAATGGTGTATAAACTTGGAATAGAGTGAGGGAGGCAAAAAGAAAAGATTGATCAGAGAGATATTTGAGATTTACAAACACTGACCTGAAACTCTACAAACTCTCCTGCCAGTCCGTCCTCACCGTAACGCAGCTGGATCACCTGAAGGGAAGCAAGAACCATCATTGTGTTGTAGTTGTAATTTGTGGCATTATTTTCGTGTATGTATGAGGAATGTGTGTGAACTATTAACTCAGTTTTATTTAATTATCATGTACTTTTTGTGGAATTTTTGGATAGATGTACAGAAAATATCTGACAGTCCTGAGGTAAACTGTACACAGCTCCACACATCTTTCTGTCTCAGTTTCACTACATATCTTATTTTATAGCCACATTTTTCTCTCTCTCTCTCCAGCCACTCACCTGCCTCACGCTGTTCCTCACGGTACCATCATAGTTGACCATGACACTCTCCATGGCCTTGATCAACCTGCGCTGGATGTATCCTGTCTCTGCCGTCTTCACCGCAGTATCAATCAGTCCTTCACGACCTCCCATCGCGTGGAAGTAGAACTCGGAGGGTGTGAGGCCGGCCAGGTAGGAGTTCTCGACGAATCCTCGACTCTCAGGGCCATAGTCGTCCTTAATGAAGTGAGGGAGTGTTCGTTTGCGGAATCCGAAGGGTATACGCTTGCCCTCAACGTTCTGCTGGCCTACACAAGCAATCACCTGCAGATGTAGAAGGGTGAGGTATTGGACTCCCATTCTTTCTCTCTCTCTCTCACACAAATAACAATCCCTCCTTCTTCTCTCACTCATATTCAGTATAAGCAAATAATCTCCCTTCCCCTCTCTCTCTCTCTCTCATCACCCCACCTGTGAGATATTAATGTTGGAGCCCTTAGACCCGGCCACCACCATAGCCTTGAGGTTATTATGTTCAGTGAGGGACTTCTTGGCCGACCCACCCGTCTTGTCCCTGGCGTCATTCAATATGCGGTTGACCTGGAGAGGAGGAAGAGGTGAGTATTTGTTTGCATAAAATAATAATAATAATAATAATATGACGGTGACGACTTTCATTAGTAAGACAGTGCTCCAACTACAGTATTACTACAAATAATAATAGTAACAATAATAAACAATGCCTAGAGGTGGTGGAACTGGACTGACCTGGTTCTCGAAGGTCTGTCTGAGTGTGTTGCCAGGGGAGGGTTCAAGTTCATCATTGTGAGCTTTGTGAATGACACCAATCACATCCTCTTTGGCCTTCCTAATGGTGTTCTGAAAAATATATATAGGTAGAAGGGAAATAGATGGTAGACAATGAGAGAGAGAGAGGGAGGTACTGTATTAATCTTCCTTAAGTTAACAATACTCAGTGAATGTGTGATTATAAACTGGATTGCTGGCGAAATTATTGTTTCTACAGTACACATGTAAAATATGAGTACATCTGAAGGTTGGAAGTACAATCATATCATTAGTTTGTTAATCAAGAATTCATCTATTTCATCCAGTATTGCATATACGGGTAATCATTAAATTTTCAGTGTCAAGAGATAAATAAAACCACTCCATTTCCCCATACCTGAATAACCCTGTAAGTATTGGGGTCAGAAATAGTATCCCCAATCCCAATACTATGTCCTTCTAGTAGCAGCCAATTGTTCACCACTGTCTGGATGTTTCCGTAGAACCGACCAGCGATCTCGTGACCCAGCTCCATCCAGGCCACGTGCATCATAGACCCTGACGAGGCACCCAGGGTCTTCTTGCATAGTATACCCATTACAAGTTCTCCGTGCTCTACCAACACCTGTGTCAGAGAAAGTGGAAAGTTTTGATGGGGAATAATAATGTGCTCCAGCTGACTCCGGAAGAAAAACAAATAATTCATTATAGAATCATTTGTATACTCTGCTCACTTAGAGTACTGATGTTTTCTTTTTTAAGTCCAATTGTATCTTATACAACTGGAATCGTATCTCTTGTCCTTAATAGGGAGTCTAGACTTGTCATAATATCAATAAATCTTTGAAATCTTAAAATATAAAATCCTCACACCTCACTACAACACCACCAGACACAGAACTTCACAAAAACACATCAACACATAAACAAAAGTCCCTTCAAGACACCACCACCATGAGAAATACTATAAACATGTACAACTACACAAAATTACAATACCAAAACAACTTTTCACAACACCACCAACACCAAGCAAAATCTCACCATCAAATGTTCCCTCACAATACCACTATACACACCACCACCACCACCACCACATAAAACTTCACCATCAAATGTCCCCTCACAACACCACCCCCACCACCTCACCTTGGTATCCCCTGGTGAGATCCACTTGTAGGGTCCGTCATCTTCATCGTCTGGGTGGGTGGCGTGGGTCTTGACAATGTTTATGTTACCGGGGATGATGAGGGAGAAGATCTGTTTGCCTGTCCACAACGGTTTGGGCTTGAGGATGGCTGGGTGTGGCATGTTACCGTCCCATATGGGTAGAAACATGAGGAGGTGCATCATTTCAGCCTGGTGGATTGGAGGGTGAAGAGACAGATAAAGGTGGGTATGTGGATGGGTGGAGTGATGGGTGGGAGGAGAGTTTAATGGGTAGATGGATGAGTGTGCTTGTCAATTAATTCTCTTTAGCTCAATATCATCTGTTAGTAAATAAAAAAGTTATATGTTGAAACAGCTGAGAAAATGGTTAACCAAGGCACATTTTATACACTAGTGTCTGCATTTTCAAAGGTTACATTCACTCTCTCTCATTTCTCTCACCTTCTCCAGAAACACATCCCTCTTGGTCATCTTCCTCACGGCCGTCAGTGTATCCTGTACAATTCCCATCACAGGCCGGTTACTCTGTGGTGTGATGACCATGCGTGGGGTGAGGTGGAGGTTCTCAATCTCGGCCCGGGTCTCCATGCTCTGGGGGACGTGTAGGTTCATCTCATCACCATCGAAGTCGGCGTTGTAAGGCGACGTGACGGAGAGGTTCATGCGGAAGGTAGACCAAGGCAGGACCTGGTAGAGTCAGTGGAGGAATTATGAGAATAGAATAATCAACTGAACTTGACCTTATGACCTTTATTAACTAACTGACCTTGACCTAATAACCTTATTTAATAAACTGACCTACCTTGACCTTGTGACCCATTATGGACATGGGGATTAAAAATGATGAGGTATAATTACAACCTATTTTTTAATGAGCTGACCTACCTTGACCTTATGCCCCATCATAGACATTTTGTGGAGGGTTGGCTGTCGGTTGAAGATGATGAGGTCGCCGTCAGTAATGTGGCGTTCGACCCGGTAGCCGCACTGCAGGTGGAGGTCGGAGGGTTTGGGGTGGTAGCGTAGGTCCACCCTGGCACCGTTGTCCCTCACAATGTACTTGGCACCCGGGTACTGGTTGTTGCCGCGCTTCACCAGCTCCATCATCCTGTGGGTATCAGAACCCTCCATGTTAAAGAGTATCTCAATTTTTTTTTTAATAATTCCTCTGTATATAATAATATAAACTATTATACACTATACAGGCACTACAAATGACTTTCTTGGATATGATAAGAGACACAAGTGTGGGGGTGGACTGAAAGATATCAATGTATGTATAGCTTTATAATAATTACCAAGCTTACCTTACTGGTTAATATGTAATCTCGTTGGTTGGCTGCAGCGAGTTACCCAGAGTTATATCCCTGTATCCTTCCCTCCAACACAATAAATTTATTTCTGGGTTCGTCCTGCTATATATGTATGATTATAGAGCATGCAATAAGGGTCAATTACCACACAAAATGCCAATTTTCTCTATTTATTAATAAATTCCAAGCCAACAAATGAATAATTAAATTCAATAAAAAAATCACACACACACACTTCCGTTCACAGTAACTATCAATAAAAATATTACTTACTCTTCGTCGCTCCTCTCTACACGTGCTTCCCTCAGTCGCTCGTAGTCCACGTGGACAGTAATATTACTTTACTTTAATATACTTATCACGAGCTAGCACTTCCCCTCGCACACACAGGAGACGATAATTACGTTATCGTAATAGTAATGGAAATCAAGCAACCCAGTTGGTATATTTCAATGTCAATTCCACACTCGTTTGCTGTCCCTCGTACACACACACACACTCGTAAATTCCTGCCAGCCCTCTCCTCACCTATAAAATGACACCTTACTGATTCTCGTCTAGCGAATGAATAGTGAGTTAATTAACAATAAGTCTTGTGAAAAAGTAATTAAACAATTTCGACGTTACGTTAAAACTATAGGCCCCTAGGCAAAGCAACGAGGGCTGGATACGAGGTGTGTTCTTCGTCGAGTGTGTGTCTACCAACTAAATATATTTCTCAAAATCAGGACAAGGGTGGTGGGATAATTACCCTTCTGACCCTCCCCATTCTACCTTTTTTCTACCTGGCGAGTGACTCATGATAGACTGTCCCATATCTACGTGTTCGTATGGCCTATTCCTTGACTACGTTTACATTATGTCACTCACACTTTAGTTATACATGCAAATCACTTTTCCCATAACATGCAACTGCTTGCAGATGATTCCCTTCCACTTCAAAATCAATTTTAATAAGTAATAGATGCCCCCATAGCATAATTATTAATGCAAAATTTGTAGCAATGACTCCAGACACGGGATGGAGTGAGTGGGTACTCGACCTCACCTGACCTGACCTTCCCTGTCTACCTGGGGATTAATAGCCTGCACCTATATTTCAAATTGCTCAACTCAATTCCTCTGTCTTTGTCTTCCTGACTGAGAAAAATACCACTGTTCCATGCCTTATAGAACATTCCCCACACGTGGTGTCCCTTGTTAATATATATATAATATATAGCATCCTACTACTTACGTACGTTACGTTATGATCACGGATCAAACCGTGACATTCGCACACACAGAAGAGACATTGCTCTATGCAATGTTTAATAAAATAATGAAGTGGTAATGACGTCTTTGCATGTATAACTATTACAATAATAACTCACTCACACTTCACTCATTCTTGTATGTGTCATGACTCAATACCAGTTAAGTGTTTATTTTTGCCAATGAGTGAAAAACTCCTAACAGTTACTTTAACTTTAAAATCTAAGGAGAAACTCCGTGGCAAGAATATTTATACCTGGTAATGTCTAGTACCAATAGTACACATTTAAACAATATATAAGTGTGGTGTATGTAATACATTGTGTCATTGTTACATAATATGTAATAATAAAAATGCAAAAAAATTATTCTGGAGACCATCCAACTGCCATCAGTTCCTGTAAGGCAATATATATATTAATTAATCATCCAAGATTAGAGTCAGGGATAACCGCTGGAACCCAAGTCTTGGAAGACCCAATGCAATATCCAAACATCAGACCGAGGTGAACCCCAAATCTGAGTTTGGATAAAGGGTTTGTGCTCGTTGCACTCGGAAATAACAATAAAACGAGTAATTTGAATCCTAACTATAACCCATAATCAGTTACTCGCTCGATTTTCCTCAGGCAACCGTGACATAAGGTCTGCCCCAACGCTAGCACTTCCCTTTAAACCACCGATGGTCCCCGTGAACACGTGACCCTTCATCCTTCTCACCCTGACGAGCTTCCGTCGTCTGCTGGGTATATCCTTCTCCACCCTCGGGAGTTTCCCCAGCAGCGCTAGCCGTAGCTGCCGTACCTACAGCTGGGTACTGTGGTTCACTATACTCATACATAGCAGCTGCCGATCGCTGATAATAACCCTTATTACCTCTGTAGTTATTATTATAACTCTTCCCGTTACTTCTCCCCTGGTAACGGTACTGACTTGACTGCTGAGAATAATAATTATTGCCTTGTTTCTTGGCGTGATTAAAGAGAGGATTAGGTTGTTGACGTACAACCTGACTCTGCTGCTGTGAATAATCATTATTACTCGATTTATTATATGAACCAGCAGAGTCTTGGGAAGGCTTATTTAACTGAGTTAAATTCTCACACGACTGAACCCGCGTGTGGTAACCGTATGCGGTAAAATGTGCATCCGACATTTCCACCATTTCCTTGAGGCAATTAATCTTATGGGTTTTGAGTTGAGCTGATAATTCTGGAGGACAAGACTTCTCTAGTTGCGTGCGAAGCAACAAGTCCTTTATCCCCTCCAACGTCTTGGGTGTTTCGGCCTTGTCAAACCACTGATCCAGGTGGCTAGCGAGACGTGCACTAAACTGTGCAACGGTCTCTTTATCTTGCAAGGAAGCACTCAAAAACTGCTTCCGTGCATCATCGACCGTCACCCCATATGCTTGTAACAGAGCTTTTTTCATACTCGCATAATTCCTGGTGTCAGGATCGAGTCGGTAGAGGATACTAAGGGCTTTACCATCGAACAGGTTAAGGAACTCTATTTTCTTCACATCGTCACTAAAGACGTATGTGTCTGCAAGCATCTCGAACCTCTCAATAAACGGTTCAATTTCGTCTCCCTCTACATACCTCGCCAGTTGTAGTCTCGGAGTTACTGTAGTCGGGCTTGCAATACTGCTTTGACTACCATTCGCCTGTGCTTGCAGTTCCACCATTTTCTGTTCATGTGCCCATCTTTCTCTTTCATGCTCTCTCTCTTCCTTTTCTGCCTCTCTCTGTTCCCTTTCAGCCTCTCTCTGTTCCTTTTCAGCCTCCCTTACACTCACCCTTTCGAGCCTGTCATCCTCTTGACGACGCTCTACGTATTGTCGAATCTCGACCGTATCTGTATATCCCAAGCTTCGGGCTTCCTCCATTAATTCCGCTACGGTATACATATTAAAATATTTTCTATTGTTTCCTTTGCCTTAATTCCTGGACAACCGTAATCTATCTACTCGTGAAGGTGTGCGCGTGTGTGACTGGAATTAATACAAAGAGCAGGCCCCACGTTGGGCGCCAATTATGTGGGGGTGGACTGAAAGATATCAATGTATGTATAGCTTTATAATAATTACCAAGCTTACCTTACTGGTTAATATGTAATCTCGTTGGTTGGCTGCAGCGAGTTACCCAGAGTTATATCCCTGTATCCTTCCCTCCAACACAATAAATTTATTTCTGGGTTCGTCCTGCTATATATGTATGATTATAGAGCATGCAATAAGGGTCAATTACCACACAAAATGCCAATTTTCTCTATTTATTAATAAATTCCAAGCCAACAAATGAATAATTAAATTCAATAAAAAAATCACACACACACACTTCCGTTCACAGTAACTATCAATAAAAATATTACTTACTCTTCGTCGCTCCTCTCTACACGTGCTTCCCTCAGTCGCTCGTAGTCCACGTGGACAGTAATATTACTTTACTTTAATATACTTATCACGAGCTAGCACTTCCCCTCGCACACACAGGAGACGATAATTACGTTATCGTAATAGTAATGGAAATCAAGCAACCCAGTTGGTATATTTCAATGTCAATTCCACACTCGTTTGCTGTCCCTCGTACACACACACACACTCGTAAATTCCTGCCAGCCCTCTCCTCACCTATAAAATGACACCTTACTGATTCTCGTCTAGCGAATGAATAGTGAGTTAATTAACAATAAGTCTTGTGAAAAAGTAATTAAACAATTTCGACGTTACGTTAAAACTATAGGCCCCTAGGCAAAGCAACGAGGGCTGGATACGAGGTGTGTTCTTCGTCGAGTGTGTGTCTACCAACTAAATATATTTCTCAAAATCAGGACAAGGGTGGTGGGATAATTACCCTTCTGACCCTCCCCATTCTACCTTTTTTCTACCTGGCGAGTGACTCATGATAGACTGTCCCATATCTACGTGTTCGTATGGCCTATTCCTTGACTACGTTTACATTATGTCACTCACACTTTAGTTATACATGCAAATCACTTTTCCCATAACATGCAACTGCTTGCAGATGATTCCCTTCCACTTCAAAATCAATTTTAATAAGTAATAGATGCCCCCATAGCATAATTATTAATGCAAAATTTGTAGCAATGACTCCAGACACGGGATGGAGTGAGTGGGTACTCGACCTCACCTGACCTGACCTTCCCTGTCTACCTGGGGATTAATAGCCTGCACCTATATTTCAAATTGCTCAACTCAATTCCTCTGTCTTTGTCTTCCTGACTGAGAAAAATACCACTGTTCCATGCCTTATAGAACATTCCCCACACGTGGTGTCCCTTGTTAATATATATATAATATATAGCATCCTACTACTTACGTACGTTACGTTATGATCACGGATCAAACCGTGACAACAAGTTCATACCCTAGGTTAATTAAGACAATTAGTGAAGAATTACAAAAATGTACACAACTTCCCTGGACAAAATAAGAAAATATAAAAACTTGCAAAACTTACTTGGACATGTTGAAGGGTGTGACAATTTCTGGGTAGGTCATATTCTGTGCAATGGACCTGGGAACTCCAACCTGGTCGATGCGGAGGTTTGGGTCAGCCGTGATGACCGTTCTGGCCGAAAAGTCCACTCGCTTACCCATCAGGTTCCCCCGGATCCGGCCTTCCTTGCCCTTGAGCCTGGACTTTATGGCCTTGAGGGGACGACCGGACTTCTGTAACGCCTTCGGGAGTCCGGGCATGTCGTTGTCGGTGAGTGTGGCGACGTGGAACTGAAGACTCTTAATGTTCTCCTGTATGATGTGGTTGGCGGCACCACACTGCTCATTCTGCCGGAGTTCATTATTGGCCTTGATGATGTCGGCCAATTTGTGCGTTAAATCATCCTGGTTTCGCGCCGAGCCGTACATAACAACGGCGGGGCGGACCGGGAGGGGAGGCACGGGCAGGACGGTAATGATCATCCAGTCAGGCCGGGCATAGCGAGGGTCCATCCCCAGCAGGTAACATTCCTCATCTGAAACAGGAGTGGATCAAATTACAATAACAATGACAAGAGCAACAACAGCTATAGTGTCATAACAGTGATGAGTGTGTGTGTGTGTGTGCCAGGGATAGGAGGATCAAACAATGACAGCTAAAACAACAACAACAGCCAGTGCCATAACAGTGATGGAACAATGTGTATGTGTGTGAGTGTGTGCGTGTGTCAGGGATGGGAGGAATAATGACAACTAATTAATCAACAACATACACTTCATCATACCTGATATATGCCTGAACACCTCATACACTCTCTCAGCGGTGAGGGTTATTTTACGTTCCTGTGTGTCCTCATTGACATGCTTCCACTCAGCCACCAGATCCAACCCCACCCTCTTCACGTTGGGTTGGTACCTGTTTTGAAGGGGAAAGGTAGGGATGAATTTTGAGGGTAGAGAGAGAGAGATCAAAGCATATTATCATCACACTTATTTATTCATTCAACTTACCACTATCTCCACCTACCCATCTACATGTATCCACATAATCATCTCTTTTTATCTATCTACCTACCCAACCATCTATCCACCTGACCTGCCACAACCTCCGTGACCTGATGCCTTCTTGACCTGCTTGGTGGGGTCCTGGGGGTCACGTGTCAGGTCAATCTCGTCACCTCCCTCGCAGATGGTCCTTCCTTTACACAAGTTGTAGACGTGTACCAAACGCTTTCTCGATTGGCCCTTCGATTTGGTCACTATCTCGCGTATTTTGGGGTGTGTCTGTGTGAGGAGGGAAGGAGTTAGAGGTGAAGGAGAGGGAGGGTGAGGAAGAGAGATAAGAGGTACATAAAGGTGAGGGGGAGGGAATGAGAGATGAGGGAGAGAGGGTGAGGAAGAGAGTTTAGAGGTACTTAGAGGTGAGGGGGAGAGAGTAAGAGATGAGGGAGAGAATTTGAGGTGAGTGTGGGAAAATTAAGAGGTGAAAAGCTTGTTGCATTATAAACAAATAGAAATGAGTGAAAGCGTTTCCCATATTTCACTATCTACACCAACACAAACAAAACAGTATACCCACCGCATAATTATAACAGCACACAAAACAAATAAACAAACAAACAGACAGAATACATGAGTGAAAGCATTCCCCATATTTCCCACTATACACACACACACACCAAACAACCACAACAAACAAATACACCCACCGCATTATACTTGAGCTTGCTGCAGTAGAAACACACACAGCGCAAGATCTTCACCGTCTTGGTCAGAAAGCCGACGTGGTAGACGGGTTTGGCCAGATCCATGTGACCGAAATGCCCGGGACAGTCTGCCATATTTCCCGCACAGGTCGTACAGCGGGTGTTGCGGTCGAGACACCCTTGGCGGGGATCCATGAGGCCTCCCAGTTTAGGACGGCCATTTTCGTATACTTCGCTGTACTGGATCCCTCCCTCCGTTACTGACATGCGCCGCTGTGGGGATATAGGGATGAAGAGATGATATATAGGTTGTGGGGGTTGAGATGAAGAGATGATAATTATTATATAGATTGTGGGGGTTGAGATGAAGAGATGATATATAGGTTGTGTGGGTTAAGATGAAGAGATGATATATAGGTTGTGGGATTTGAGATGAAGAGATGATGTAATTGTGGGTGATGAGGTGAGGTGAGGGAATGGTGGAATAATTTTAAGTACCCTAGCTGTGATGTAGTCAGAAAATTGGAGGTACTGTACTGTAAACGAGTCCTTCAAATATTGCCACGAAACACACACACACCTATTTGAAAGAAGCTTGTTTCGTGGCATTTTAAGGGGGGATTAGAAGCCTCCAGTTCTCATACACGTTCACATGGTCCTTAAGGGGAAAGAATGAGAAGGGTAGGGGAATGAAATGTGAGTGGGAGAGAGTAAATGATAGAGGGAAAATGAAGGAGAAAGAAGAATGGAGGGAGGGAAAGGTGAAGAAATTAAGGGGAAAGAATGAAAAGTGTAGGGGAATGAGAGGTGAGTGGGAGAGTAACTGATAAAGAGAATGAAGGAGAGTAAAGAAGAGGACGAGGGGTGGAAGGAGGAAAAGGAATGGACGAAGGAGGGAGGAAGAGAAATATAGAAGGAAGGTGGATGAGAGAGAAGACGAGGAGGTAGGAAGGGAATAAGAGAGGCATTATAGAATAGATAGATAATATAGTGTGATAATGAGAAAGACAAATAGACAAAGTAAGCGATTGACGAGTAAATAAAAATAAACAAAGAAATCTACAATACCTAGACAGACAAACAAACAGAAAGACAAAATGAACAACGGTGTAGAGATAGAAAGACAAAAAAAAAAAAAAAACGAGAAAGAAAACTATTACGTGACCGATTGAAAGATGAACAGAATGATAAACTGAAAGACAAATATACAAAATGACCAACTAATAAAATAACAGAGAAAAAGAAAAAACTAGGCAGACAAAAAAAAAAAGATCAACTAACAAAGATAACAAAAAAACTAAACTAAACAGACAGACAACAGACAAAAATAACACTAGACAGACAGACAGACAAAAAAAAATACCAACTAACAAGACAGCAAAGAGACAAAAAAAAAACAAAAAAAATAGACAGACACACATACACACACCAAAAAGAGACCAACTAACACAGATAACAAAGAGACAAAAAGAAAAAAAAATAGACAGACACACACACACACACACACACACAGACTTCACATCATCACACCACACCAATTCGGCTCCACTTACAATCTCGTCCGGACTTAGAATACCGAATTGGACTCGTTTTACCGAACGTGGAGGGGCCTTGCTTTCTTGTCCTGCTGCCATTATCTTTATTATTATTACTGTTTTCTTTATTAACGTTTATCCTGTTATTTGTTTATATTTTTCCTCTCTAATTACATTATTCCTTTATTTTCCCCAAGTTTAAAATGATTACCCATAGAATACTTTTTGATGTTACTATAATTATTAGACATGCTTATTTGTTTTTATTATCGTTCTTCTGGAATAATAACATTAACTATTCATTTTTCGCAATAAAAAAATAGCTAGCAAGGTACAGTATACAATGAAATGAGAGAGAGAGAGAGAGAGAGAGAGAGAGAGAGAGAGAGAGAGAGAGAGAGAGAGAGAGAGAGAGAGAGAGAGAGAGAGAGAATGTGAAAAATGACAGAGCACAGACGGAGAAAGACTATGCACTTTGCCAATTATAATTATTTTCCATATGTATGCTTAGTCAACCCCCATATCATCGAAAGTTACTAAATCATTATCATAAATATACTTAAACCACACAAGCACTCAATAATAGTAATTAAATATACGTAATCCACGCACGCAATCATAAATATATATATATACACTAGCAATTACATATACGTACACGCACGCACGCACTCATTAATTGAAACACTAGTAATTAAAATATACTTAAACCACGCACGCACTCATTAGCATATAATTATACACGAGTAATTAATTAAACCTCTCGAAAAGAATGTGTATTATATAGAGAGAGAGAACGGGAAGACGTGGCCACTTGTTACCGAGTCCCAGGGGGAACTGGCCTACATTTGGCAGTAGGTGTAGTTTATATATATACATTTCACGTCACTCTCTTGGCTCTCTCTCTCTCACCACCGCCTGTGTCTCCAATGTGGTTTGTTTAATTGCTTGTCTGATTGTGTCGCTAATTCAACTTATGTATGTATAATATTACCTAAAAATAAAGAAGCAATGTGTCTGTTAACGTGTGTGTTCATGTCTCGTTTATATAATTTGACTAAAGCCTTAATTGTGTGTCTATGTGAATGTTGCGTAACTTATTCCTACGACAGTGCCCGTTTTCTTAACCTACAAACTTATTATCGGTAGAAATAAATTGGTACACGTTTTCAATATAGCCTATCTGTACATACCTTATATACTATCTCCTTCAATTGTATATTCTCAGTATAATTACTATATATGGTTTTCCTTCAGTTATGCATTCTCTTTATATATTACCATTTCGTTTACGTAGGCTACACATTCTTTATATAAACTAGTCTTATTTATTTTATACACATTCTCGCCATAAATAAATCAGTTGTTATAAGGTTAATGTCAATTAATTATAGTACAGTACACTTATTCTATGCCTCCTTTAACTGCATTCCTTAGTAAATATTATTAAACAATACATCGTGGTACAGTTGCCTCCAAAAATGTCGAGACACTGTATATTATAGATTCAATCACCTAAACATTCTCTATAAAAGTCATGTTCTATTTCACACTAATGTCTGGTCCAAGTACATGTTCTCAGCTTCAGGTAACATTACTGCCTTGTTCAACAATTATATTTATGTTTATTATATGCTACTGTGCTTGCTTAGGTGAGGGTAATAGTACATTTAATTATTTTTCTAACCTATCTTCTTGAAACTGTAGCAATTATGAATAAAGTTTAAGCTGACTACCTATCTAAATTCATTTCATAACCCATTAACCTCTCATTTGTAATTAATTCTCTAATCAGGAAAGCTATAGTGAATGTGTAATCCTTGTCTTGATAAAGGGGGAAGGACAGTGTTGCTATATTTGGAGCAACTGATTTTTAAGGGCACTCCAAGCAACACGTCACCATTATTCTTGTTAATCTGGTCCTGTTTCCTGGCATACTCAAGGCTCTCAAAATTTACTGAAAATATAGTATCCCCTAAATAAAAAAAAGAATGAAATGAATAACCATGAAAAAAACATTAGAGTTAAGACTGGTATGGCATCACACAAGTATACTTTCCTCAGTTCTGTGTCCAGTCTAATGGGTCATAATATTAATTAATTAAACACCTTCTTCTAGGAAAACACTCCTTGTTGCTCAACTCATTTTATTATTTTGTGCAATACGAACCGAGCGACGTACCAGTAAAGGAAGATGTTCAATAATATGACCCTAAGCCTTTACACACACCCAACCTGTTTCCAAAGGACTAGAAAGCATCTGAAGGGAGTAAATCTAACCAAAGAATGATGGCTGGAGGATGGAAAATGAATGAAAGAGGTACAGTTGCCTTCAGTAGTATTAAACACAGCGTCTCGTGGGTTTGGCCCAGGTTAGGTCCTAGTAGTCTGCTATGGTCTAGGTTAAGTTAGGTTAGGTCAGACTAATTTCCAAATTATGTTCTCCGAGAGAAATACCATAGATGAAAAATGTGTTAGAATGGTCCAAAATAGTGGGTAATGATACTTAAATATACAATATAGTGAAACCAGTACTTCTGTAAATTTACCAAAACAAACAAACCATGTGTTGTATAAAAATAGGGTGTTGTATAAAAATCATGCAACTCAGATAATTTAGTGATACCAGTAATACTAATGGTATATATTGCAAGAATTACTATTTTGTACAAGTGTTGCCAGATCCGGCTAGATCACAGTATTTTGCCCGTTATTTATTGTTCTCTATCACAGTTATTTCCCGGTAGGTTAGGTCAAGGTGGTCTGATGCAGTCTAGATTAGGTAATAGTCTAAATTATGTTAGTGGGTAATGAAGGTGGAAAAATTATACTCAATAATGGTAATTCTTTCAATATTTACCAAAATAATATACAAAAAAACAAAAAAAACAAGTTAACTTATAACACTCACCAAACATATTTCTCCTTTGTTGTTGATGTTGTTCCTTATTATCTTCATCTACGTCCATTTTTATCCTCTGTTTTGTGGTTTTTATCAGACTTTTCATTATTAATTAAGTTAGCTGTTCTGAAAATCTTATATAAATATGGGCCGTATGCAAGAACCTCTATGGTGGTGGTGCATACGATGGCAGGGTAGCGGTACGATAGCCCTGCTGTTTGCCCGTGGAGTCATCGTATCGGTACCACGCCATCGTATACACCATAAGTGTTCTTAAATACGGGCCATATATATTACACATCTTGTCGTCCATTTTTAAAACCTCCATTTTTGTCTTTTTATCCTTTTAATTATTATTGACCCTTATTCTATAATTTAGTTCTTTAATTATAGTTTTAATTGACTTGTAGAAATACTTATGGGCCACACAAAATAGATGTAAAGTCAAGTTTACTGGGAAATAACAGTAGTCAGTGTAGCCTCCATTGAACACACGTGCTGTTGTTGTTGTTGTCAGTGTTGCCAGGTCTGCTTGTCATTATTACCCTTAACTTCAATATCAAAATTTCCCTTCTTACCTCAATAAGTCTTGAAATAGTCGTAGGCCTCTACTCATTTAGGCCAGCCATACCATCTTCTAAATATTTCCCCTATTACTCTTGAACAATTTGTATATAATTTCCTTGTGGGGACTTCAAAATTCCCCAAAACAGATAAATTTTTCTGCTCCTGGCAACACTGGTTGTTGTTGATAGTATAACGAATAACTGAACTGACAGTATGACTAAATAAACCCAAATATACTACAGAAGCACAGAGAGAATGTTCTGCGATACAATAGGAGCAATCTACCCAAATTAAGCCAGAATGGACAATATTTCTTGCTTTCGTGACATCGACTGATTTTTATATTTTTTTTAACTAGGTGGACATGATATCATTAATTCATTATGTATACCTTATAGACTTCAGGGATATACATATGGAGTCAATTGTTTTCATTCCATTTCTTTCGTGTCTCATTTTCTTTGGTTCATATAAAGGAGATAATATTATTTTTTACTCTCAAGGGGATATTTTCTTGTTGGTGAATTGGAAGGTCTCCAATTCATCCAAACTATGCCACGAAACAACATATCTCCCTATTAGTACTAACATTGAAGTGATTAATTTTGTTTCTTGGCATAGTTTGGAGCAATTGGAGGAATCAGTAGCTCCCGTTTAGTTAAGGACCCTAGTGATGTAGTCAGAAAATTGGAGGTAAACGAGTCCTTCAAACATAGCCACGAAACACCACCTACATTGAAGGAGTTTGTTTCGTGGCATAGTCAGGAGGAATCAGAAGTCACCAGCAGGTCTCATACATGTGTAAAAGAATTGGAGGCTTCTGTTTCCTCCTAACTATGCCACGAAATAACCTCCTTCCGTATAGGTGGTGTTTCGTGGCAATGTTTGAAGGACTCATTTACCTCCAATTTTCTGACTACATTAAAAAGTATAGTTGTGTTATTAATCACATAAATAAGGGGGTGTGGGAATAGAGGGGACAAGCTTGGGGGGTTTAGGGGGGTGCGGGAATAGGGGGACAGGTTTGGAAGGAGGGGGGGTTGGGGGTGCTGGTATAGGGGGACAGCTAGGCTTTCTACCCCACCCCCGCCACCCCCCAAGCCAGTCCCATTAT
>JAWZYT010004943.1:0-10000 GCA_034508575.1 Petrolisthes manimaculis | reverse complement strand
CTAATCTCCTGCTATCCTAATTATTACTGATTTACATATAATAATAATATCTCCTAATCCTAATCTCCTGCTATCCTAATTATTACTGATTTACATATAATAATAATATCTTCTAATCCTAATATACTATCCTAATCCCATCATTTAAATAGGTCACATTATTACTGATTTACATATAATAACAATACCTCCTAATCCTAATCTCCTTGCTGACAAATTTCCACCGATTAATAACATCTGGTATTAATTAAGTGAATAGAATACAGTTTGGTTTCCCCGTTGAAATCGTGATAAACAAATACGGGTCAAATTAAAACCCCCGGGCTCCCCCTCGCTAATGGCAACACTGCGTAGGCTCAGTGGCTCATTACATGCAAATCACACACCTATGATTACCAGACACGGACATTGCATTAATTAAAAAAGTTATGAGTGTTTTTTTTTTTTTTTTTTTTTTTTTTTTTTTTTTTGCACGTTATTGGAGTTTTCACATCATCACTTCATTATATCCTTCATCATACTTATCAGCAGGTCACATTATTATTATTATTATTATTATTATTATTATTATTATTATTATTATTATTATCACCAAACTTTGTATTTCTTTACCTTCACACAAACTCATACTTGAATTCGTTTGTACTCACACTTTCCCCATCGGCGTAATCGGTGAAATCCGGAGCTTGAACCACCCCCACCCCCCCATTACCAAGGATAGAGGGGGGGTTGAAGAGGGCGGGGGCTATATACTCCTGGTCTGGGTGGTAGGGGAGCAGTGGGTTGGGGGTCTCGGGGCGGTAGGGGGGTGGGCGTGTAGGCGGTGGTAGAGTAGGGGTGGTGGGAGGTGAAGGGGGCAACATAAACACTTCGGTTGGATCCCGATGCAAACTGTGACTCTCCAGGCCACCGAAGCCGTTGTTGTTGTTGTTGTGGTTGTAGTTGTTGTGGTAGTAGTGGTTGTTGGGGTCGTAGTGGTTGTTGGGGTCGTCAGCTGTTGGTTGGTGGGTTGGGTTGATGGGTTGGGTTAGTGAGTGGATTATTGGTTGGTGGGTTCGGTGGATGGGTGGGGTTTGGTTGAGTTGGTTGGTGGGTTGGTGGGTTGAGTTGGTTGGTGAGTTGGTGGGTTGGTTGGTGGGTTGGTGAGTGGATTAGTGGGTTGGTGGGTTAGGTGGGGTGGGTGGTTGGTTGGTGGGTTGTTCATGAAAGAGAGAGAGAGAGAGAGAGGAAAAATTAATTATTCCTGTTTGTGAAATCGTCGAGAATAATAATTTGGTCCATGTTTGTGAAATTGGTGAGTGGTTGTTGTTGTTGTTGTTGTTGTTGTTGAAGTGGTGGCGGTCGTCAGTTGTTTGTTTGTTTGTTTGTTGTTGTTGTTAATGAAAAAAGTATATAATGATCCGTGTCAGTGAAGTTTGTGAAGTGGGGATGTTTGTATGTTGTTGTTGATGTTGTTGTATTGGTAGAGTGTTTGTTTGTGTGTTTGTTGTGGTTCATGAAAAAAAAATATAATAATGAACTTTTATTATATCATTCTAAATTATTATATAAATTATATATATTATACATAATATATATAAATACTAACCTGCTGTCATAAACCAATCATTGTTTATATCTGTAAATATATATATATATAATTATAGCCCTTCTTGTTCTTCGTCAGTTGATACAGTAAAAAAATGAAAGGAATAACAAGTTTCATTTTATCACATTCTGGGTTGATTTATTTTGGATTCCGTTTTCACTTCCCATCAACATTTATATTGACTTCTTGTTGTCAGAGAAAGGGTGATAGTATCGTACCGTCTGTCTGTCTCTCTCTATTCAACGGGGCTTTAGGTCATTCAGAAGCTCCTGCATACTGTACTGCCTGGTCTAGTTGGATTTAACTCTCTGTGTGTGTGTGTGTGGATGTGTTGAAATTCTTATGTGTGTTGTTGTTGTTGTTGTTGTTGTTGTTGTTGTTGTTGTTGTTGTTGTGTGTTTGTATGTATGGTGTCATGTGTAGTTGGACTGTGTGTGTGTGTGTGGTGGACGTGTTGAAATTCTTATGTGTTGTTGTTGTTGTTGTTGTTGTGTGTATGGTGTATTTATTGTTTGTTACCAGCTTCATGTGTGGCCAACTGTACCTGTACGTGTGTGTGTGTGTGTGTGTTTGTTTGGAGGACTCTGTAGCATCTAATTTGCCATCAATATCTTCCCTCTTTCAATTAATCAGCTGAAAATTAATATGGAATCAAAATGAAATCAAAATGGAATAAAAATGGAATAAGAATGGCGACTTTTTATCAGTTGACCAGAGTTGATTTATATTTAGTTGTTCAGTTTATTTTTATTTAGTGTCGACACGATGCAAAAAAATACAAGCCAAAATATACAACATACAGCAAGTAACTAATGTACAATCAGCTATAAAAAAAAAAGTATTTGAACTCCCTTATAGATATTTATAGTTAAATTAAATATAAAGTTGATTCTAATATCGGATAAAAAAATAATTGAACTCTCCTATAGATATTTATAGTTAATTTAAATACAAGGGTGGTTCCAATATACTTTTTTTGAAGACTGTACACCAATTTTCACACTTACTAATTAATTAACTTACGCTACCTTCCTCTTTGACTTTAATTATTTATCTTAATTAATATTTAAGGGTTAGTTGAAGTTGAAGATGTGTATAATTAAGGACCCTGTGATTGTTGTGTGTGTGTGTGTGTGTGTGTGTGTGTGTGTGTGTCGTGTGTGTGTGTGTGTGTGTGTGTGTGTGTGTGTGTGTGTGTGTGTGTGTGTGTGTGTGTGTGTGTGTGTGTGTGTGTGTGTGTGTGTGTGTGTGTGTGTGTGTGTGTGTGTGTGTGTGTGTGTGTGTGTGTGTGTGTGTGTGTGTGTGTGTGTGTGTGTGTGTGTGTGTGTGTCGTGGTAATATCTGAAGGACTCATTTACCTCCAATTTTCTGACTACATACATACATACACACACACACATCACAGGGTCCCACAATCCAGTTCGGGTGCAAAATGGTGTACAAATCACTAGAGGATAGAAAAAAATGCAAAGAAAAGTTCATATAGGTAAAAGAGTCAACATTTATTTCTCAATGCACTGATGTTTATTTATTTATTTATTTATCTATCATGTAATTATATATATATGCATGTATGATTAAGTAGTGGGTAAATAATAATAATAAAAATAATGGTTTTAAATTAAGGAAGGAGTATACATTGTGGATACATTGGAGTGCATTTGATTCCTCCAAAGTATGACAGGAAACAAGACCCCACCAGATGAGCTGAAATAATAATGGCTGTTGCTTGTATGGATGTTGTTGCTTGTAAATAGTTTGGAGGAATCATTTTGCTTACTCCATGTTCACCACCAACCAACACTCTACTACTACTACTACCTCCCTAAGGACACACACACACACACACACACACACACAACACCACGAAGAAATTGATTGATTATTTGATTGATTATTGATTGATTATTGATTGATTAATGATTGATTATTGATTGATTATTGATTAATTATTGATTGATTATTTGATTAATTATTGATTAATTATTGATTGATTATTTGATTGATTATTGATTGATTATTTGATTAATTATTGATTGATTATTTGATTAATTATTGATTAATTATTGATTGATTATTTGATTGATTATTGATTGATTATTTGATTGATTATTTGATTGATTATTTGATTAATTATTGATTGATTATTTGATTAATTATTGATTGATTAATGATTGATTAATGATTGATTATTTGATTGATTATTTGATTGATTATTGATTGATTATTGATTGATTATTGATCACAGGGTCCTTAACATTTTCCCCACAGTTAATTGGAGTAGTACACTGATTCCTCCAACACAAACTACAATACTCCATTAAATCTATATCTACTGTATTTTGGAGGAATCAACAAAGCTTCTGATTCCTCCAACACAAACTACAGCACTCCATTAAATCTATATCTACTGTATTTCGTGGCACATTTTGGAGGAATCAATAAAAGCCTCCAATTCCACCAACAACACCTCATTCCTTCCTTAATTAATTAATCAAACCATAGGAACCAAACAGGTAAATTAAAATATATCTATAAAATGGTAGAAATTACACGCGTTTCTCAGGCCGACTCATATTAATATCATGTGCTGTCGTTAGAAAATTGGAGATAAACGAGTCCTTCAAATACTGCCACAAAACACCACCTACATTGAAGGAGCTTGTTTCATGGCATGGTCAGGAGGAATCAGAATCCTTCAATTTTCATATGAACACAGGGTCCTAAATATCATGTGCTTGGTTGATACAGATTAGGAGTTACATAGAGAATTTATTAGATTCAGGAAGGACTCGTGTAACTCACTTCTCAGACACTACAGAACAGTGAAAAAAATATCTATGATTTACACCCGTCAAAAGGAGAAATATATAAGTGTGAAAAACAAGAAAATAATATTGCTTGGATCATCCGTCGTGACATTTTGAAACGCAGACGAAGTAGAATGAATATTTTTTATGATTTCAAGGTCAGGTTACAATGATATTATTATTATTATTATTATTATTTCTTTTTGACGGGTGAACAGCTGCTCTCAAAGCCCTGTTCCCTTGCCATCTCCAGAAGCCAATGTAATAATAATATTTTGGGTAGCTGAGTGTGTGTGTGTGTGTGTGTGTGTGAGGGGGTGGGGGTAATTCGTCTACTACCCATCCATCACTCATACATACACCAACCAACCAACAATCCCATCATCATCATCATCATGTGCGTAAGTAAGTAAGTAAGTAAGTAAGTAAGGGATCCCACGAGAGCAAAGCATTCGGGAGTGAGTGAAAAAAAATGTGTTAAAAGAAAAATTGTCCACCACCACACAAGCTGAGTGAGATACTGGATACTCAAAGAAAATGAAAACAAGAAATTATACTACCACAAGTCGATCTATTGGATATGGAAAGAAAATGAAAACAAGACATTATACTACCACAAGTCGATCTATTGGATATGGAAAGAAAATAAAAACATAAAAATTATTCCACCACCACACGAGCTGTATTGTTGAAATGGTGAACATGTAAAAAAACAAAAAAATCTTGAACCACACGAGCCGAGATACCGAATGGTGAAGTAATAATCATCATCAAATATTCCACCACCATAAAAAAAAAATATATATATATATAATGCAAAGAAATAAAATGTATAAGAAATAATCCCCCACCACAAAAGCCAAACTATTGTATATGATGCAAAGAAATAAAATGTAGAATGAAATGCCGAAGAAATAATATAATCCACCCGCACATGAGTCAAACCATTACACTGACCTCTGGTGGCAGCGGTGGGATTCAACAAAACTTTGAGGGGGCAACAGTAGTGTACAGTCACGAGTCATAACGAGTATACAGGTGTAGTTAAGTTTGGCATTATCTGACCTAATAATTAATATCCCTACCAGTGGAACCAATTACAACACTATCTTATTCTGGTGTTGTTTGAAATCATCTGACCTAATATTTATACCAGTCAGTGAACCAATTACAACACTATCTTATCTTGTGTGTTTCATTCTTGGTGTAGCTCATTTGATTCTCCATCCAGCTATTCCTATTCGAGGCACACCTGGATATTTATTGTTATTGCTCGTGACTATACAATTGCCAGCATTTATAACTGGTACAGGGCTGATAACGCTGACTGTACCCGTTGCAAGTGCTGGCAACTATACATATGGGTCATTGTTTACATTGGGCAACACCACGCGATTGCTGGCCTTGACCTTTGACCTTCCCAAGGGTAGGACACTGTCGGCTCATCGGCGGGCTTATTCATCTGGATGGGGGGGAAGAAAAATGGTCAAAATAAATAAATAAATAAATAAATACCGACCCGAAAATTTGTAGTTTGGTTTAGGCCGATTAAAAAAAAAAATGCATTTATCAATACATTCAGTTAATTATTATTTTATATTTTACGGGTGTGGGGGAGAGGGGTGACTACTAATTCCTTCAAAAGATGCCACGAAACAACAGACAGATCCTCTAGGCCTAACACTGAGCTGGTCTGTTTCCTGGCATAGTTTGGAGAGATCAGTGGTCCTCTCCTTGGCTCAAAACATTCAGTCGTCCATAATTAAACCAATACAAGTTTACTGCAACAACACAAAAAACTCAGCCAGACTTAAGTTACCAAGGGAAGGTGTTCCAATTTAAATCAAGGGGAGATTCTCTTGTCGGTAAATTGGGTGGCTACTGATTTCTCCTAATTATGCCAGAAAACAAATACCCAATAAGAAAATCTCCCCTTTATAATCAAAGTCACATTCAAATTTAAGAAGCATAATTAAAAATGTCACTAAAAATAAATAAAAACATGCAGAAACAAAAACTATTAACATCAAATAAACAAAAACTATTAACATCAAATAAACAAAAACTATTAACATCAAGTAAACAAAAACTATTAACATCAAATAAACAAAAACTATTAACATCAAGTAAACAAAAATTATTAGCATCAAATAACAAAGAAAATGATAAAACAAAATGAATTCGTCAAGTTGGTTAGTTAGACCGTCAGATGGCGTGCGTGGTGACGGTCAAGTCCCGGTATTCCGTTAACGCGACAAAAGTTTCCCGTGCCGTAATTTGAATTTGTGGAGAAGTCATGGCGGGGATGAAGAACAGATAGATAGTGAGGGGTGAATTCTGGTGAGGGTGGGTGGATGGGTGGAAAGGCTACTGATTTCTCCAAGCCATGCCAGGAAACAAGTATACGAATTCTGGTGGAGGTTGTGGGTGGGTGGGTGGGTGGGTGGGAAGGCTATCGATTCCTCCAAACCATGCCAGGAAACAAGATCGCTTCAGTATACGAATGGGGGGACCAGTTCTCATCGCATTGTACGGAGGCTTCGTAAACTCCAAGAAATGTTTCATTCCTTTCAAGCCACTTTTTAGACACAAACACAACATGCAATTATTATATAGGGGGAGATTTTGTTTATTGACTGAGTGTGTGAGTAAGCTAAACAGATTTTTATGTGATTAACTAAATAAAGGAAGAAACGGAGGAATAAGGAGAAGGAAATTGATTGACTGAGTGTGTGAGTAAGCTAGACAGATTTTTATGTGATAAACTAAGTAAAGGAATAAGAAGAAAGTTGACTGACTGACTGACTGAGTGTGTGTGTGAGTAAGTGAGAAAGATTTTTATGTGATTAACTAAGTGTCGAAGTGTGAGAAGTGTACTTACGTCTGGCACATCTAGGGTTCCTCTTACACTTCCTCTTCCTCTCCAACTTCCTGGGACACTTCCTTCCTCCGAACTGTGGTAGTGACTGTAGGAGTGGCAGAAGGTGTAGTAATAGAGAAAGTTATTATAAAGGGAAAATCATGTTGCAGGGAGGGTAGGAAAAAGGGAGAAGGATTGTGGGTGAAGGGAGGGTTAGCATAAGGGAGAAGGATGTTGGGTAAAGGGAGGATTAAGGTAGGAATAAGGGAGTAGGATGGTGGGAGAAGGGAAGGTTAGCATAAGGGAGTAGGATGGTGGGTAAAGGGAGAAGGATGAAGGGTAAGAGGAGGATTAAGGCAGGAATGAGGGAGAAGGATGGTGGATTAAGAGAAGGTTAGCATAAGGGACGATAATAATGGTGTAGAGAATGGAGGGACAGAAAAAGATTCACGAAAACTGCTTATTATTATCATATACAAAGACAGTTCCTCTAACAACATAATTTTACTCATGTACACTATCAGTATTACCATCTTTATATATCCAACCACTACAGCCTTCTAACTAATGAAAACATAGAGTTATATATCTACCCAACATAGCCTTCCTAACTAATGAAAACATAGAGTTATATATCTACCCAACATAGCCTTCCTAACTAATGAAAACATAGAGTTATATAATAAAAATTTATCCACCCAACATTGCCTTCCTTTCTAATCAAAACATTAGAGTTATACAGTATATCCCTTCTTACCATTATCGTACGTGTTTTGGACTTGTAGGCTTTCCCGCAGGTGGCTGAACAATGGGACCACGAGCTCCATGGGGACACTCTGCAGTTCCTCCTCTCTACCAAATTCTCAGATGGGATGCCCAGTACCCCTCCAGCCCCTTCCCCGACTTGGGCAACGGGGGCGCGGTGACCGGGAGCAATGACGGGTGAGCTGGGATGGGTGTGAGGGAGGAGATGTTGTGAGTATAGTGTTGCTTGCTTGGTTGATTGATTATTTGTATTGATTTATGGATTCCTTGGTGGATTACTTAGTTGCTGTATTGATTTTTTTGTATTACTTGGTTGAATAGTTGTTTGTTTGTTTGTTTATTGATTATGAATTTTTTTTGGTTGATTACTTAGTTGCTGTATTGAGGTTTTTTTATGGCTTGGTTGATTAGTTGTTTGTTTGTTTATTGATTATGTGAATGTTTGGTTGATTACTTAGTTGGTTCATTGGTTATCTGATTGCTTGGTTGATTCGTTGGTAATTGGGTCCTTCAGATAATGCCACGAAACATCACCTATATGGAAGGAGTTTGTTTCGTGGCATAGTCAGGAGGAATCAGAAACCTCCAATTCTCATATACGTACACATGGGTTAATGGGCAGAGCGAATAGAGAATATAAATCTACGGTTCCATCACATCACATTTCATCAAGTTGTGAGCAGCAAAAAGTCTAGGGTCTCGTCCCACCACATTTCACTTACTAGAGGAAAATAATGTACATGTGTATCTGTACAGGCATAACTATATAATGTATAAGTGTATATGTATGTATGTACTTGTGTGTGTGTGTGTGTGTGCATACAAGAGAATATAATACTTACTATATGGATCTCTCATCCAGTTCCCGTATCACTTCTGTTGAGGTGAGAAGGTTATGAGGTGAGATAAGGGAGAGGCAGAATAAAGGGAGATAGAATAATTGAATGGCAGAGAGAAGAAGTGGGATAGCGTGGAGGTGGAAGAAGGAGGAGAGAGAAATAGATAGTCAAGAGAAAAACAATGCATCATTACTAAACTTTTGAGTGATAAACAGTAATTCAGCAGTATAGGTATTGTACATAATATATTGACATTAATATTACACACACACACAAATACTTTATCTCTTTCTCAATCACACACACACACTTTATCTCTCTCAATCACACACATACCATATATTTTTCTCTCTCAATCACACACACACACACACACACACACACACACACACACACACACACACACATACACACACACTTTATCTCTCTCAATCACACACACACACTTTATCTCTCAATCACTCACACACACTTTATCTCACAGACTCACACACACACACACACACACACACACACACACACACACACTCACCAGGGTTGTTTTCACAGGCCTGGATACACTCGTCATAAGTAGCAAAGTTGTTCCTGTTGGTGCGACATCCACCGTGGGCAAAGTCGTAACATCTTCGCCGATCAGCGTCGAAGTAGTAACGAATGATGGTACCGTGACATCTGGAGTTGACCTTGGGTAGTAGGCACACCTCTGTAGGGGTGAGAAGGTTAGGTTAGGTTAGGTTAGGTTAGGTTAGGTTAGGTCAGGAAGGTGTGGGTGGGGTGGGTTGAGTTGGGTTGGGTTAGGTTAGGTTAGGTTAGGTTAGGTTAGGTTAGGTTAGGTTAGGTTAGGTTAGGTTAGGTTAGGTTAGGTTAGGTTAGGTTAGGTTAGGTTAGGTTAGGTTAGGTTAGGTTAGGTTAGGTTAGCTTAGGTTAGGTTAGGTTAGGTTAGGTTAGGTTAGAAGTGATTTGTAGGGTTGGATTTGGTTCGGATATAGGTTAAGTTAAGTTAGGTCAAGTCAGTTCAGATTAAGTTAGGTAAGGATGGGGTGAATGTTGTTAGTTAAATCAGGTCAGGTCAAGCCAGATTAGGTTAAGAAAAAGTGAGTTTTTTTTTTTTTTTTTTTTTTTTTAAATTGAGGTGAGG
>JAWZYT010004942.1:42500-44310 GCA_034508575.1 Petrolisthes manimaculis | reverse complement strand
TATGTGTGTGTGTGTGTGTGTGTGTGTACTCTCTCCATCACCTAACCATCCACTTCTCTATAACCATCTGTTTCTCCCTCAATCTCTATTCTCCCCCCCCACTCTTTTTCTCTCCCATTCCTCTCCTCCCCTCTCCTCTTCTCCTCACCACCTACTCTCTCTCCCATTCCCTCTCCTCCCCTCTCCTCCTTCTCCCTCACCTCCTACTCTCTCTCCCACTCCTCCTACTCCCTCTCCTCCTTCTCCCTCACCTCCTACTCTCTCTCCCACTCCTCCTTCTCCTCACCTCTACCTCTCTCCTCCCTCACCTCCTACTCTCTCTCCCACATCCTCCTACTCCCTCTCCCACTCCTCCTACTCCCTCTCGTCCCCTCCCACAACCCACAACCCATCGGCCTTGTTTCCTAATGGCCTGAACGCCTTTTTTTTAGTTTCCACGTCGAGTTTCCAGTCTCTCCCTGAATTGTAATGTCCAGGTGAACACTGATGGTGTTTTTGTTGTTGTTGGTGGTGGTGGTGGTGTTGGTGGTGGTGGTGGTGGTGTTGTTGGAGGGATAACAAACCCACACACACACACACACACAATTCCCACACACACACACATTCACACACACAACCATTCCCACCCACCCACCAATAACTTTCTCAATCACACGAGTTACTGAACAACAATAACTATTTACAAGTTCATCTCTTACAATACACGAGGAGGGAGAGTGACAAATTAACAGTAGGTCTCTGCAAATGACTTGATCCCCACCACGAAACAACAGGACCAAATGAAGGGAGATGTGTACAGTTGCCAAAAAAGGTATTGCGACAAATCTTGATAGAGCTTTAACTCACGTAATATCCACAACTATTTGTAGGGACTATAAGGCATGTATAACAGAGGAAATATACATATCCTTCTGTAAACATACTTATAAGCATGTATAACAGAAGGAAATATACATATCCTTCTGTAATACATACTTATTAACTATAGCATGTATAACAGAAGTAAATATATATATCCTTCTGTAATACATACTTATAAACATGTATACAGAAGGAAATATACATATCCTTCTGTAATACATACTTATAATATAGCATGTATAACAGAAGGAAATATATATATCCTTCTGTAATACATACTTATAATCCTTACAAACAACTATGGACATTAATCCCCCTCCCCCCTCAATTTACATAATAATTAATTAATCCCTATTTCCAATTACGCTTGGCCTGCCTATTACAATGCAATAAACACCAACTTTAATGGATAGATATACATGAGATTCGTATTAATGACTATTGAATATAAAATGAGCCTAATTAATTTTGTTCAATATTATCTTTTTTGTGAGAGGATTGCTGAGAGAGAGGAGGAGGAGGAGGAGGAGGAGGAGGATGAGGAGGAGGAGGAGGAGGAGGAGGGGGGGTGTGGAGGATGAGGGGGTGGATGAGGAGTGTGGAGAGAGGGGGGAATGGAGATAGGGAGAGATAAAAAGATAAATAGACAGACAGAGACACAATCTAAGAATAAGTAAAAAATTAGCCAGAAATGCAGGAAGGAAAATAATAGAAAAGAAAGTAAGGAAAAAGTAAGATATTGAAAGTAAAAAAAAAAAAAAAGTAAATGAGAGATAAGTAAGTAGATAGAAAAAAAATAAAGTAGGAAGGAAAAGTAAGGTGAAGAAAAAGTAGGTAGATATGAGAGAGAAGAAAAAAAATAAAAAAAGTAAGGAAATGTGGAGAGAAATAAGAAATAATAAAAAATAAAGTAGGAAGTAAATGGAATGAGTAAGTTAGAAAGTTTTGG
>JAWZYT010004942.1:30000-35000 GCA_034508575.1 Petrolisthes manimaculis | reverse complement strand
TACACTCCTAATCCTTCTGTAATTACCTTTTCTCAGTCAATACAAAACCATACTCAATTCTTTACACCAACACTTGTCCATTTTTTACATAGCAACACTGAACTTGAACTTACTTTAACTTCCTCTCCTTCAACACTCACCACACCTCACCCACCACATATAACTACAACACAAGCACATGTACACACCCACAAAGTACAGATCAGTAGTAGTAGTAGTAGTAGTAGTAGTACATCTATCTACTCCTCTACTACCTGTCTTTCATCATTGCCCAACACATCATCATCTAAAACTAGTCCCTATCCAACTTTTTTACAGTCGACCCCCTGTAACTCCGAATCTCCCTCAACTCTCTCTCATCCAACTCATTTTCCCTCAACTTTTTTACAGTCGACCCTCTGTAACTCCGAATCTCCCTCAACTCTCTCTCATCCAACACATATTGTCCCAACTTTTTTACAGTCGACCCTCTGTAACTCCGAATCTCCCCCACTTCTTTCTCATCCGACACAACATCACACCACAACTACCTCAGGTCTTTCTCAATCAACCCACTGCAACGCTAAATCTACCCCAAGTCTTTCTCAGTCAACCCAACACAATACTGCACCTACATCTCCAACTTCAACACAACACAACACCCCAATTTCAACACAACACAACACCACAACTTCAACACACCACAACACCCCAATTTTAACACAACACAACACCCCAACTTCAACACAACACAACACCCCAATTTCAACACAACACAACACCACAATTTTATCACAACACAACACCCCAATTTTATCACAACACAACACCCCAAGTCTTTCTCAACTAACCCAACACAATCCTCCACCTATGCCCCCAACATCAACTCCCTCCCTTCCAGCCCACACCTCTGCCCAGATCTGGAAGCAGAGAATACCTGGAACACAAAGATTATCAGAGATCCAAAAATTATCAGAACCCCAAAGAATATCAGGGCCACAAAGAATATCAGGGTTTAAAAGATTATCAGAACCCCAAAACAAAACATTATCTGGCTTCCAAAAAATATCAGGAGGACCCCAAAAAATATCAGGAGGACCCCAAAAAATATCAGGAGGACCCCAAAAAATATCAGGAGGACCCCAAAAAATATCAGGAGGACCCCAAAAAATATCAGGAGGACCTCAAAAAATATCAGGAGGACCTCAAAAAATATCAGGAGGACCCCAAAAAATATCAGGAGGACCCCAAAAAATATCAGGAAGACCTCAAAAAATATCAGGACCGCAAAAAATATCAGGGTCTCATTTGCTTTTGCCGCCCTTAACTTGGTGTCTGCTACTTGTGACTTCCCTGACTGTCCCCTGTGCTGCCATCTGTCCCAATAACTGTACCTGTGATGACGAGGTGAGCGAATTAGTTGACGCTTCGTATGTTTTGGTCTGCGCTGTAATTGACGTTGGATGAAATACTATAATAATTAACTCGGTAACCCGGTAGTTTTGTCATTCATGTTCATTTTCGTGTTTGTTTATTAATCTATTTCATTTCACATCTAGGCATTTCTGGTTCATTTTCTTTTAATTTATTATTTATTTTCAATTCTAGGCTTTCCTGGTTAATATTCTTCTAATTTATTTTCCTGGTTCATTTTATTCTACTGTAATTTATTTTCACTTCTAGGTTTTCCTGGTTAATTTTTTTGTTCATTTTCGTGTTTGTTTATTAATCTATTTCATTCCACATCTAGGCATTCCTGGTTAATATTCTTCTAATTTATTTTCCTGGTTCATTTTCTTCTAATTTATTTTCATTTCTAGGCATTTCTGGTTTATTTTTCTTCTAATTTATTTTCCTGGTTAATTTTCTTCTAATTCATTTTCCTGGTTAATATTCTTCTAATTTATTTTCCTGGTTAATTTTCTTCTAATTCATTTTCCTGGTTAATATTCTTCTAATTTATTTTCCTGGTTACTTTTCTTCTAATTTATTTTCCTGGTTAATATTCTTCTAATTTATTTTCCCGGTTAATATTCTTCTAATTCATTTTCCTGGTTAATATTCTTCTAATTCATTTTCCTGGTTCATGTTCTTCTAATTTATTTTCCTGGTTAATTTTCTTCTAATTTATTCTCCTGGTTAATATTCTTCTAATTTATTTTCCTGGTTAATTTTCTTCTAATTCATTTTCCTGGTTAATTTTCTTCTAATTTATTATTTTACAATTTTAGGCTTTTCTGGTAAATTTTCTTCTAATTTATCATTTTTCAATTCTAGGCTTTCCTGGTTCATTTTCTTCTAATTTATTTTCCCGGTTACTTTTCTTCTAATTTATGTTCCTGGTTAATTTTCTTCTAATTTATTATTTTACAATTTTAGGCTTTTCTGGTTCATTTTCTTCTAATTTATTTTCCTGGTTAATATTCTTCTAATTTATTTTCCTGGTTAATATTCTTCTAATTTATTTTCCTGGTTAATATTCTTCTAATTTATTTTCCTGGTTAATTTTCTTCTAATTTATTTTCATTTCTAGGCTTTCCTGGTTAATATTCTTCTAATTTATTTTCCTGGTTAATATTCTTCTAATTTATTTTCCTGGTTAATATTCTTCTAATTTATTCTCCTGGTTACTTTTCTTCTAATTTATTATTTTTCACTTCTAGGCATTTCTGGTTCGGTGTTCTCCTTCCAACATAGACGTGCTGCCTCTGACCTTCAACCCAGCCCTCCAACAACTCACTATGTACGGTACAGAGATACACACCCTCGATATAAACTCATTCCACTGGTACCAGGACCTTAGACACGTTAATCTCAGGTAAGAATAATAATAATAAAAAAAAAATCAGGTAATAATAATAATAAAAAAATTAATCTCAGGTAATAATAATAAAAAAATCTTAGACATGTTAATCTCAGGTAATGGAAATAAAAAAAATTAATTAATCTCAGGTAATAATAATAAAAAAAAATCTTAGACATGTTAATCTCAGGTAATGGAAATAAAAAAAAAAATTAATCTCAGGTAATAATAATAAAAAAAAATCTTAGACATGTTAATCTCAGGTAATAATAATAATAAAAAAAATTCAGGTAATAATAATAAAAAAAATCTTAGACATGTTAATCTCAGGTAAGAATAATAAAAAAAAGATCTTGATAATAATAAAAAGATCTTAGACACGTTAATCTCAGGTAATAAAAAAAATAAAAAAATAAAGGAGTATCTAGTTGTTGTTGTTGTTGTTGTTTTTGTTAATTTTGTTGTTGTTGTCAGATATATATATATTTATTTATTCAATTTTTCTCAAGATATATATATTTTGTATTTAATTTTTCTGATATATATATATATATATATATATATATATATATATATATATATATATATATATATATATATATATATATATATATATATATATATATATATATATATATATATATATATATATATATATTTTGTTTAATTTTTCTGAAGCTATTTATATATATATATATAATATTTTTTTTTTTTTTTTTTTTTTTTTTTTTTTTAGATATATGTATTTTTTTGTTTAATTTTTCTGAAGATATATATATATATTTTGTTTTTAATTATTTTTGTTTCTTTCCAGCAAAAATATGATAATGAAAGTTCATCCCGAGACGTTCCGAAACCAACAGAGCCTTGAGGAACTCCACTTGGCAGAGAACAACATAAGTACCATAACAGCCGATATGTTTATTGGACTCACAAACCTCATAGTGAGTGGGTCTATTAGTAGTAGTAGTAGTAGAAGTAGTAGTATTTTTAGTAGTAGTAGTATTAGTAATAGTAGTAGTAGTAGTAGTAGTAGTAGTAGTAGTGGTAGCAGTAGTAGTATTTATATTTTTATTATTATTATTATTAGTTACTAGTAGTAGTAGTAGTAGTATTTTATTATCATTATTATTATTATTATTATTATTATTATTATTATTATTATTATACACAGCTTCAATATAAACAGGGTGTTGTTGTTGTCATAATAAACTGATAGATAATGTTTACAGGTGTTGTCACTACGAGGAAACGTGATCAAGTCTCTAGAGGGAAGAATATTCAGACACCTAAAACTCCTGAAAGATCTGGACCTCTCGGAGAACCGGATAAACCACCTGGCTGACGACGCCTTGGCCGGACTCTCCAACCTCCGCGTCTTACACCTACAGTCCAACAAACTACACGCCATACCTGCCCACAATCTCAAACTGGTCCCGGACTTAGCCGAACTGAGTCTGGGGGGAAATGAGTTTGAGGAAATTCAAGAGAGTGATTTTCAGTACATGAGGACATTGAAGGACCTTGATCTCTCTGGGGCCAAGTTGGAAGGGGTCCTGTTGCCTGAATCGTTCCGCGGCCTCACCGGTCTGCGGAAATTGAATTTAGACCGCTGCGGACTTGAAACTGTACCTAGTGTTGCTCTGAGCGTCTTGGGACAATTGGAGGAACTACACATTGGGCAGAATCTGTTCTTTACACTACCCACAGATGTGCTTCAGAATAATCGTAACTTGCAGGTTCTCTATGTGTCGCGTTGTCCCCGTCTTCAACGCCTCGAGAGAAACGTACTAGAGCACAACTTACACATCAAAACCATCATCATCACCAACAATCCCCAGCTGGTGTACATAGCCCCCGACGCCCTACGTTTCCTGCCGGAGTTGAGAGTTCTGGATCTTCGTCGTAACAATCTACACAGCCTCAGCGAACACGCCGCCTCTTGGACTGACATTGACCACTGGTATCTTGAAGGGAATCCAATATCGTGTAACTGTTCCGCTGCCTGGCTACACAAACTAATGCTATCACGTCCTAACAACAACAAAAACACCAGCAGTAATGGAAGGGTACTGTGTTTTTCACCTCGGGGTCTGGCTGGGGTGCCTCTCCGTTCGACACAAATCAGCGAACTGGCGTGTGGCTTAGCTCTCCCAACACAGAGTCTGGTTATAGCCCTGGTGGTGTGTGGTGTGGTGGTGGTGATGGCAGGGGTGGT
>JAWZYT010004942.1:10000-22500 GCA_034508575.1 Petrolisthes manimaculis | reverse complement strand
TAAATAGGAAAATTCTGATGTTGAAATTGAAGCAAAAATGGAAACTCCAATGTTGAAATTGACGTAAAAAGATAAATTCTGATGATGTCGATATTGGCAGGAATGACGCCAAGGAGATCTGGCAACACTGCAGCCGGTGATTTCAAGGTCGCCATTTGTAGATAATATTTTTTTATTATGTTTTTTTGGCTTTTACACATTTAAATTGACGTTAATTGAAAAAGTGTGATATATATAATGAACATAAGGTCTCCGTGGATATATAGACTTCATCATAAGAGGAAAATAAGGTAAGATAATGTTTAAATAAGGTGTTTTAATTATGAGGAGAGGTTTGGTGGTGATATTCAAGAACATTTCATAGTGTTTACGATGGCCTTGATTGTTTATCTATCGAGCCATCGTATACACCATGGATGTTCTTGAATATGGCCAACACCAACATACACACGTAATAATACATGTATACATACATATAATTATGAATATGTATACGTGTATATTTAATGTGTGTATGTATGTATGTTTATGTATAATTATGTGTGTGTGTGTTTATGTATGCATGAATAATTAATATGTGTGTGTTTATGTATACATGTATAATTATATCATAGTAATTATACATGTATGCACACACACACACATATACGTTAGATATGGTAATTAACGTGTGTGTGTGTGTGTGTGTGTGTGTTATTGTTTTAAGTAGTGTGTACCTACTTGTATTAAATTAAAAGATGGTAGATAACTTAGTATATAGTAGTAGTGGTAGTGGTAGTGGTAGTAGTGATAGTAGTGATGGTAGTGGTTGTGCAGGCATAATCGTACTGTGTGTGTGTGTGTGTGTGTGTGTGATTGATAGTTTGCACAAATGACTGAACAATATCCAACAAGCTTTTGGTCAATAATACCCATGTACAGTTGCCAAAAAGTTTATTGCGACAAATCTTGATAGAACTTTAACCCTATAGTCCATTTACTTATACTTGTCCCGCCGCTTCGTCTGAGCCTAGCCCCAGGTATGAATGGAGCTCTCTGATTGGCTGCCAGGACGCTCAAGGTACCGAGCCATTTCTTGTAAACAACCAACCACTTACTCTGTATTTGAAAGACGACAAACCTCTAATAATTTACGTGTAACTAGATTATTACATAGGTTATGCATTTTTATCTTACACCATTAAACTCTACATTAAATTTGGAACCTAAAAACACTCTCCAAAACATAATACAGACCAAAGAAAAAATATTATAGCGAGTTTAAGTCAGAATACGGCTTGGAAATGTTTATACCACTTTTTACATTGAAGTATTTTTTGCTTCATAGTTAGCATTTATATATAAAAATAATATTCATTCTCGTACAAAATTTTCTTATGAATATGACAATACCATCAGATTTTAGATAAATATAAATATAAGAGAAATACGAAACATTTAATGAGACACTGTCATTCCCGACTTCAACAAAGATTACGTAAAATTAAGCTACTTTTTTTATTTAACATTATAGATATCCTACAAACAGATAATTTTATATGTTAATAAATAGTGTGTGGTTTGCCATACATGTTATCTGAAGGAAAGTATTATAATAATGTAATTAGAGAAAAAGAAGACTACAAGCTGTGAAAAATTGGACAATTGGCAACTGGTCATTGGCTATGTCAGAGAACAACCGCCTGCCCTGACAGGCTGTCCCTGAGGCTCCCAGGCCCCAGCCCCCACTCCCTCCCCTCAGTCCTCACTCCTCAGTGACTCAGTCCTTTACTTGTTGTGGTATGATGTGGGAGTATCGCTCTGTTTACCGTCTTTCTTCATTTTCTCTAATTACATTATTATAATACTTTCCTTCAGATAACATGTATGGCAAACCACACACTATTTATTAACATATAAAATTATCTGTTTGTAGGATATCTATAATGTTAAATAAAAAAAGTAGCTTAATTTTACGTAATCTTTGTTGAAGTCGGGAATGACAGTGTCTCATTAAATGTTTCGTATTTCTCTTATATTTATATTTATCTAAAATCTGATGGTATTGTCATATTCATAAGAAAATTTTGTACGAGAATGAATATTATTTTTATATATAAATGCTAACTATGAAGCAAAAAATACTTCAATGTAAAAAGTGGTATAAACATTTCCAAGCCGTATTCTGACTTAAACTCGCTATAATATTATTTCTTTGGTCTGTATTATGTTTTGGAGAGTGTTTTTAGGTTCCAAATTTAATGTAGAGTTTAATGGTGTAAGATAAAAATGCATAACCTATATAATAATCTAGCTACACGTAAATTATTAGAGGTTTGTCGTCTTTCAAATACAGAGTAAGTGGTTGGTTGTTTACAAGAAATGGCTCGGTACCTTGAGCGTCCTGGCAGCCAATCAGAGAGCTCCATTCATACCTGGGGCTAGGCTCAGACGAAGCGGCGGGACAAGTATAAGTATGGATTATAAGCATGTATAACAGAAGGAAATATACATATTTTTCTGTAATACATACGGTACTTATAAACATGTATAACAGAAGGAAATATACTTATCCTTCAGTAATACATACTACAAGCAACTATTGACATTAATATATTTAATGTTGTATCAATAGTTGTCGCAATACCTTTTTTGATAATGTGTGGTGACTGCTCAGGTCTGTAGTTTTTAAAAAAAATTGAGGGCCCTTACTGGAGCTCTATGAATTTTCCAAACTACTCCAGGCAACAGTTTATTCCCTATTAAAAATACTGAAGCGTTTTGTGGCCTGGATTATTTGGAGGGTTCATAGAGCTCCAGTAAGGGACCTCATTTTTTTTTAAACTACGGGCGTTAGTTCTAACAATAGATAGATAGATATATAGTAAATGGTAATGAATAACACACACACACACACTATCCTTTTAAGTGTGTGTGTTTTAAGGGGAGATTCTCTTGTCACTCATTCCTCCTAACTATGCCAGAAAACACACACACAGACAGACACACACTCTCTATCTCACACACACCCACAATGGTATTAGGGGATGTGTTTTGTGGCATAGTTTGGAGGAATCAGACCCTAAAGGGGGGTGCAGGAATAGGGGGACAGGCTTGGGGTGGGTAGAAAGCCTGTACAGTCCCCTACTCCAGCACCCCCAAGCCTCTCTCCCCCAACTCCAGCACCCCTCAACCCCAAGCCTCTCTCCCCCAACTCCATTATAAGGTTTTGTAAAGTAAATCTCACATAAACAGGGTAAAACTAATTTTTTATTGTTTTTCATAGTTGCTTTGAGCAAACCAACCAACACTACAATTGATGAACTGTTTCCTGTATGGGAAGTAATATCAGTTTCTAGTAACTGTCTGCCGTATAATATATATCCTAACAGGTACAAGACCATTATGTAACCTAAGGTCATTTATATACATAACCATATATATGATATTAATACTATTAATCTAACTATTTATATCAAAGTAACAACAGGCAGTCTGAAGCTGTAATGAACTACAGAGGCAAGAACACTTACATAATGCGTCACCAGTGGTATAATCTTTACATCTTTATTATTTACTACAGTACAGTACTTGTGAATGGAAACACTAGTCAGGATTCTAGTCTCTTACAAAACAGCACTCCCAATTTCTGAGTGTGGATGCATTTGCATAGTTAATGAGAATGCAGTCATAGTCTTTATCAAACTGAATAAATCTTATTATGATACAGTACCTTGCAAAGCAAACAATTTCAGGGCAATAAAGCATTCTGTAATGATAAACAGTCTCGTCAAGTTGTACATTACTTATGCACATAGGAATATTCAATATATGCAATTGCATTCACATGACACTGGTTTTCAAATGTATCTGAATAGATATGCAGTTAAGACAACAATGTTTTAGCCACAACTCTTGCTAGAGATGGTAGCAGATTTGTGTGCAAGACACCAACACACACACACACACACACACACTAGCAGCACACAGAGCCTTACAAGGAGGCAGCACAAGTTCCAGTCATAACAATAGTGTTACATATATAATGTTTAACACCTATTGTTACAAGTGGTTAGGCAACAGATAGTCTTGCCTTAATAACATGTACACTTATAATGTTTAAATGCATACCACAGCAATCTTAGGTAAAGATATACACAAATATTGGTCAGGCAGCCTTAGAAATCTTTTTGGGTATATAGCTTCACTTATACTGTGCAATAAATGCACATCATATCAATACAAAATTCACGTATGGTCAAAAATGAACACTTGAGTGTATGTATGTATGCATAACAGGAACAAGAAAAAAGTTCTTGAATATCCTGATAAATCTGTAGTCACATCTTTGAAGGCAAATACATTAACTTAGTATTTGCACTGCTCAGACATCATTATTAGTTATAAGTCTCAAAATTCTCAAAGTTGAAAACAGAGGCATATAAATGGTAAGAGAAACTGATGCCTTCTGGACAGTCCTAGTTATGATACCTTGGATCCAAACACCACCTGTCCCTTAATGCTAAATTCAGGTACCTTAACATTTAGCACATCTCAGCAAATAATGGTAATGAATATTTGGAAGCTTCATTATTTATGTCTTCATAGTTCACACTACTTAGGCAACAAAATTTTATGAAAATATGTGAAATTTCCAATTACAAACGTTATCTAAATACCATATCAAAGTTTAGTAACAAAAAACTTGAAAGATTAGGTTTTTGAAAACTTAAATTTACCTTAAGAGTTAGTTAAATTACTCATTACGGATTCTTTCTGAAACCATCACATTGGCAACTATGATAAGTTATCACAGTTCATGCATAACCCGTTCACCTCAGGATAACAATGCACAAAACATGGACTGGGATGTCTGTCTCCCTTCAAAGCAATCAAGTCTCTTCAAATTCATTTCAAAATATAACCCTTTAAGATCAACTCTGAATTCACCGTCTAAACCCGACTGCAGTATAGTAGTCAGACAACAATCTTCACAAAGTGCAATAGTACAATCTGACTGTAACAGGATCAGATACAGTCAACTTTGATGATGCAAAACTGTACAACAAAATCCAACTGTATGTCAGATCAAAACAATCTGACTACTTGATGTCAGATAACTTCCTCAAAGTACAACGTTACCAAACGCTGTTCTTTTGTTACAAAAGATCTGCATTTCCAAGACGTCATAGCATTAACTAACTATCTGTCTTAACCAAAATCCTGACTTGACAACTTGTATTCAGACCTTGATGGGTTCATGTTTGGAGAGGAGAGCTTCCAGGAGCCTAAGCTTTGCCTTGGCATGTTTATAATCAAGGTAAGTCTGTTCCATGGGGCCTCGGTCTTCCTTCTGTACTTTACGGCCGGTGTCTCTCTCAAACTTCTCCTCGTATTCTCTCAGCGCCCGCCTCAACTTCTTCTTCTCTTCTCTCGCCTCCTTCTTCCTCTCACGAAGCTCACTGAGTGGCAGGGCGTGCAGGTCCCCGAGGGCAACAGACCGCTGGCCCTCTCGTGGGTCCTCAGAGGGGCTGATGGGGGCGGTGGCGGGGGGAGGGGGGTGTTGTGTGTCCGGTACAACAGCAGTGGGTGTCATGGGTGCCGGCAGGATCTTCTCCAGTTGTTGTTGTTGTTGCTGTTGTTGTTGTAATTGTTGTTGTTGTGGTTGTTCTTCCTCCTCCCCCTGCAAGGAGCTACGGTGTTGAGGTGAGGCCAGGGTGAAGTCCATTGCTACGTGTTCAATGATGGGAGGCAGCTCAATCATGTTCTCCTTCGTTCTCTGCAAAATAAGAATGTCGGGGTAAGATAACTGGGAACTATATATTAATTAAGTCATGAAATAAATACTCAGCTTGTGGTAGTAAATCTGAACTATATATTAATTCAGTCATTAAATTCTAAGCTTATGGTAGTAAATCTGTGAACTATATATTAATTCAGTCATTAAATTCTAAGCTTATGGTAGTAAATCTGTGAACTATATATTAATTCAGTCAATAAATACTCAGCTTGTGCATGATGGAACACAAAAAGCTATACACCACTTGTACAGTTGCCAAAAAAGGTATTGCTACAACTATTGATACAACATTAAATATATTAATGTCTATAGTTGTTTGTAGGGATATATATAAGTATGTATTACAGAAGGATATGTATATTTCCTTCTGTTATACATGATTATAAGTATGTATTACAGAAGGATGTGTATATTTTCTTCTGTTATACATGCTTATAGTCCCTACAAATAGTTGTGGATATTACTATCAAGATTTGTCGCAATGATTTTTTTGGCAACTGTATTATAATTTTTCTAACTCAACAGATGTTTTCCTTGCCAAAATTCACACCGAGCATTATTCCCGACAATCAACCCAACCAATGATTAAGGGGGAAGTTCTGTGTTGGTAATTCTGGAGCAACTGAATCCTCCAGACTATTCCAAGCAACAGAACACCATTATTTTTCCTCTTTTGGTTGGTCCTGTTTCCTGGCATACTTTGGAGGAATCATGGCACTCCAATGTAACAAAAAAAAACTACCACCTTAAAGTAACAAGTGCAAGTGTAATAATAACTCACCGAGGACGATCTCATGACAATTCTCTTAACTTGACGATAGCGGTCATAGAGTGGGCGGGCGAGGTCTCTGTCCTCACGTGTTGTGGGACGACCGTGAATGGACTCATAATACAGGAGGGCCTTCTGTAGTGCCGTCTTCTCCTCTTGCATCTCGGTGCCGTTCATGTTCTTGAGGTCAGCGGGGCGCCCCACAGACGACCGCTTCTCCCTCAACCGGTCCTCAACGTGTCGGAGCGTGTCGGCGGTACCGGAGGTCGGGGGGGCTGGCTTGGTCTGGGCACCGATGTTAGTGGCTTCTTGACAACGTAGTAGTGATAAAGGGAACACTGTTGGTACTGTCATCAGCCCGGCTACATCATCCTTCATCTCTGTAACACATAAACAAACACATTCATTATCTTCACATTCATCTCTGTAACACATTAATTATTTTCACATTCATCTCTGTAACATGTAAACAAACACATTCATTATCTTCACATTCATTTCCTGACATGTTCATTATGATTTTGCATCACTTATTTTCGCCACCCATTCTATATGGATGCAATAGTTTTGTAATATAATTTTTAACTAATATTTTGGTAGCTCGTTCTATATGAGACCGAGGCTTTAGCCAAGTAAAATCTACACCCAATAAATAATAAGTTGAGGCCACACATGTATCTGGTTTGCCTCACTACTTGTATAGTGGCTACAAGAAGGAAAATGAGCCAAACTTATAATTTGTTGACAAGCTGACAGTAATAATATTTTACTGTCAGCCTGTCAACAAACTACATCTTTATTCACTTTCTTTTCTGTTGTAGCTACATTACAACACAAGTACCGAGCCATACCAGCTTCATGTGTGGGTAACTGTACCTAATGTTTATTTATTATGTATACTCACGTTTGAGTTCTTTGCGTGCCTTGCTCAGTTCACTCATGTACTTCTTAATTTCCTTGTGCTTCATTTTCTCGCTGTGTGACGGACGATAACCAAAGGCAGCCTCAAACTCTTCCTCATAACGCTTGATCTTCTTCTTGATGGCATTGATATTCTTCATGAGTATTTTAACGGCACCCTGGCCAGGAGGTGGTGTGTGGTGGTGGTGGTGGTGACGGTCCTGGCCGGGGGGAGGGCCACGGTCCACAAACGCCTGGGACGAACGCGGCGACACCATAACGTTGTTGTCGTCCTCGCCCGGATACCAGCTTGGGGGACCGGCGGCTTCCTCATCGTCAAATCGGCTGAAAAACAAAAAATATAGTGAGTATCTAAACAAAAATATATTAATAAAAAACTAAATATATTAATAATTAACAAAATATATTAAGTATCTAAACAAACAATATATTAATAAATAACGAAATATATTAATAATTATGGTAACTAAACAAAAAATATATAGATAAATAACTAAACAAAAAATATATTAAAAACTAACTAAATAAAAATATAATAAATAACAAAAAATATATTAAATAACTATACAAAAACTACATAAGATGATGTGGTTCAAGATAACTGGTGACTATTTTTCATAACATAAGATTTTGAAGGAATCAGTAAGTCTCTAAATTAAAAAAATATATATATATTCTCCATAGATTTTGAAGCTAACATTTGGGAAGCTAACAAACCAATACCACCATGGAATCAACCCTAAAAAAATGGTGTGTAGTTGGTTGGGAAGCTAACAAACCAATACGACCATGGAATCAACCCTAAAAAAATGAAGCCTTATAAGTGTGGTTAGTTGGTTGGGAAGCTAACAAACCAATACAACCATGGAATCAACCCTAAAAAAATGGTGTGTAGTTGGTTGGGAAGCTAACAAACCAATACAACCATGGAATCAACCCTAAAATAATAAAATGTGGTTGGTTGGGAAGCTAACAAACAAATACCACCATGGAATCAACCCTAAAATAATGAAGCCTTATAAGTGTGGTTAGTTGGTTGGGAAGCACACAAACCAATACGACCATGGAATCAACCCTAAAAAAAATAAAATGTGGTCGATTGGTTGGGAAGCACACAAACGAATCCGAGTGTGTCGTTTACCTGAATCGGTAGGCAGTGCGGTGTGAGGCATCAGCTTGTCCAGCATCACGTAGACCCCAAGAGCCACGGTCACTGGTTACAGGTTCACTCGAGTCCAACAAAGCACTCAGACCGGATGATGGAGCCTGGGGGGGGGGGGGGGAGGGAGATAAGGTGTCATTAGTCAACAAAATTAAAACAGAACTGTAAGTGTAATTAACAGAATTAAAACATAAGTATAACTGTAATCAACGAAATTAAAACATAACTGTACTGTAATCAACATAATTAAAACAACTGTAATTAACGTAATTAAAACATAACTACTGTAATCAACGTAATTAAAACAACTGTAATCAACGTTATTAAAACTGAACTGTACCGTAATCAACATAATTAAAACATATCTGTAATTAAAACGACTGTAATCAACGTAATTGAAACATACTGTAACTGTAATCAAAGGAATTAAAACATAACTGTGGGGAGTTTATCACACACTGTCTCTTAATGTCCCATCCAGAAATTAATATAGCATTATTATTATTATTATCAGTATTATTATTGATATTATTATTACAATTACTATTATTATCATCAGTATTATTATAGTTATTATCATTACAATTACTATTATTTATCATCACTATTATTATTGATATTATTATATTTATTATTGATATTATTATATTTATTATTGATAGTATTATATTTATTATTGATATTATTGATATTATTATTGATATTATTGATATTATTATTGATATTATTATATTTATTATTGATATTATATTTATTATTGATATTATATTTATTATTGATAGTATTATATTTATTATTGATATTATTATATTTATTATTGATATTATTATATTTATTATTGATAGTATTATATTTATTATTGATATTATTATTCTTTACCTGTGCTGCAGCCCTTGGTCCAATACCACAGGGAGTGACGTCAGCTGGTATGGGGTCGTAGCGTGTGGGTTCATCGTCTGAGGTGAGGGAACTCAGGTATGAGGACGACTTCTCCTCCTCGGCCGACTGGGACTGACTACCGCTGTCCTGGTTGAAGGAAGAGACAAAAATGTTAGTTAGTTAGTTAGTTAAATAATAATAATGGGAGGTGGGGTGGGGGGTGAAGGGAGGGTGGGGGGGGGAAGAATGAGGTTGGGGGAGGGGAGGGGTGTAAGGTTAGTTAGTTATGGGGAACAATTTAGGGTTAGTTAGTTATAGTGAACAATTTAGGGTTAGTTAGTTATAGTGAACAATTTAGGGTTAGTTAGTTATGGGGAAAATAATTCACTTTTGGTACATTAGGAATCAGAAGCCTCCAATTATCACACACTTACATCCGTAGTTTTAAACCATTTGAGGTCCCTTACTGGAGCTCTATGAACCCTCCAAATAATCCAGGCCACAAAACCCTTCCGTGTTTTGAATAGGGAATCTGTTGTTGCCTGGAGTAGTTTGGAGAATTCATAGAGCTCCAGTAAGGGCCCTCAAATTTGTTAAAACTACGGATGTCAAAGCCTACAGCCCCGAGGTTGAGGTATATAAAAAAAAAAAAAAAAAAAAAAAAAAAAAAATGAACAGCTAACTAAATGCAGAACGAGTAGGTCATAGTTTTATCATCTATTATGAAATACACTTCCTTTTTATTTAATTTCCCAAGAAGTCTGTCTGTCTGTAGCCTCAAATAAAATAATCCCATATAAAAAGTAAGTTCATCCACGTAGAATGCTGTTAAAGGGATAATATACTTTTGATAGATTGGAGTGCCTTTTTTAAACCGGGTAATACATTTTTTAACCTCACAAAATAAGATCAAAATTAGTTTCAAATTAATAAATAAACTTATGTTGTCTTTATATATTGTGTTTTTTTTCATGTATAATACGAGTCTATGATGCTTATATTTCCATCCATTCCAATTCCGGAGCAAATGATTCTTCCAAACTATTCCAAGCAACAGATCACCAATATTTTTTGTTTTTAATCTTTAGGTCCTGATAATTGATAGTACTTTTGACACCGGCTGTAGCGATAATAAGTCGACCACTACATGTACACGACGAAAGGTGGAGATGCAAACCCGTAGACTTTATTTATCACCATAATCAAAATTGGAGGTTGAGTCCTTCAAACACTACCATGAAACACCATCTACATTGAAGGAGCTTGTTTCGTGGCATAGTTAGGAGGAATCAGAAGCATCCAAACACACACACACACACACACACCTATATGGAAGGAGCTTGTTTCGTGGCATAGTTAGGAGGAATCAGAAGCCTCCAAACAAACACACACACACCTATATGGAAGGAGCTTGTTTCGTGGCATAGTCAGGAGGAATCAAAATGCTACTGATTCCTCCAAACTATATTATATGCCAGGAAACAAAACCTCTCCAACATGGAATTATACAGGGGATGTGTTTTATAGGTAAATTTGGAAGACTCATTTATATCCAATTTTCTAACTACATCACTGGGTCCCTTAATTAAACGTATAAATAAAAATCATGGGATTATAATTATACTGTACAAATCTATTTCCTGAAGAATACCGTTAGCAAATGTAATAGAAAAATGCCTCGTCTTCATCATCCCCCCTTGCCTCTTACCACAAAAATTATAATCTAACGTTTTCTTTACCGTTTCCTTAAGGGGAGGGTATAATTTTGACTTTTTTGGAGATTATGATTCCTCCAAACTATTCCAGGCAACAGGATACCATTATTTTTCTTCATCTGGGTCTGTTTCCTGGCATACTTTGGAGGAATCAAGGCACTCCAATGTATTAAAAGTATATTCTCACCTTAATGACCGTGTATGGAAATTGGAGGCTTCTGATTCCTCCTGACTATGCCACGAAACAAACTCCTTCCCTATAGGCAGTGTTTCGTGGCTGTATTTGAAGGACTCATTTATCTCCAATGTTCATACACTCACACGAATTCCTAAACAATAAATCGAATGAAGCATCCATTTTATTATTCTTGACAATAATAATTTAATATTTGTTTCCTTTACACTCACACGAATTACTTCCAAATATAATTAGGCATCCTTTAATTCTTGGCAAAAATAATTTAATGTTTGTTTCCTTTACTCTCTCACGAATTACTAAATAATAAATCAAAGAAACATCCATGTTATTATTTTTGACAAATAATTTAATGTTTCCTTTACACTCACACGAATTTAAGCAGAAAATTAGAGATATAAGGGTCCTTCAAATATGGCCACGACACACACACACCTAACCTAACCTAACCTAACCTAACCTATACAGAAAGATACAATGTGTTTCGTGGCATAGTCAGAAGGAAATATATAAAAAAAAAGACACACACACACACACACACCTATACAGAAAGATACAATGTGTTTCGTGGCATAGTCAGAAGGAAATATATATAAAAAAAGACACACACACACACCTATACAGAAAGATACAATGTGTTTCGTGGCATAGTCAGAAGGAAATATATAAAAAACAAAAGACAATGTAACATCAACTCACCTCCCACTGTTGTGTGTTGAGGTTAGCCCACGCTGGGTCTAATTCCAGAAGCATCTTTGCTCTCAGGTACCAACAACAAACCAACCAGCCTTTCACACACACACACACACACACAAACACACAGTATATAAGCCCCGAGTCGGATCCAATATATACTTTTCTATAAACTGCACACACACACACACACAGTATAAAAGCCCGGAGTCGGATCCAATATACACTTTTCTATAAACTAAACACACACACACAGAGTATAGAAGTAGAGTCGGATCCAATATACACTTTTCTTTCTATAAACTGTATGTTGTATGATGTTTTTGTTTTGTACCGCGTTATCAATCTCTTTTAATTGTACTATTTTGATATGTGCCTCTCGAACA